>JAQZBX010030332.1:0-26863 GCA_029593785.1 Cabassous unicinctus | reverse complement strand
AAAAAAAAAAAAAAAAAGTCACTTGTCCAGAGACACTGTATCATCATGACTGGTAGCTTGATTACCAGAGCAATTGTCATGGGACAGTTATTTTCGTACTCAATATTCAAGGCATTTCTAGATAGTTTTCAAGACCAAAAAAAGAAATGGAGTGCAGAAATCAAAATTATAACATCATAATGCAAAAACAAGACAAAATAATTAGGCCAAATGAATAAGCCCAGAATTATTTTTGTACTGAAATTTCCATAATTCCCCTGGGCCATAATGGAGATTTTTCATTCCTATGACCTCAAATATCTTGTGTTGTTATACAGGCTTTGCACTCTTGAAATAATAAGTGATAAAGGTCAAGTATATACAAACTTTGCTTGCTTTTCACAAAACAGTTACTTAAAGATGTACATTTAAACTCATTAATATTGTAGTAATGGAAGAACATGTAACAATATAAAGATAATGGTTACCAGAGGTTCTGAGGGTAGGGGGAAGGAATAATAAGTGGAACATAGGGCATTCTTAGGGCATTGTAATTAAGTGTAAACCACAAAGTAAACTATAGACCTTGGTTAGTAGCCATGCTTCACTATTTATTCATCAATTGTTACAAATGTACCACACTATTGTAAGATGTTATTAATAGGGGAATATGTGGGAGGCAGAGGAGGCAGGACATATGGAAATCCCTTATACTTTCAATATAACTTTTCTGTAATCTAAAACCTCTTTAAAAATAAAGATTATTTTTAAAGTTTATATATATATATATATTCAAAGATGTACATGTATGTGAAGGGGATGGTATATGCTATGTACCTAATCCATTTTTCTGTATTTAGTTATCTTGGTTAATAAAAGTCAGATAAATTCAAGTGGGTATTTCAGACTTCAAAATTCAATTTATTGGAAAAATAATAATTAACTTTTAATAGAAACACAAGAACACAATTTAAGAGACACTTTGGGGAAGTATCTCAAAATGTTGATTTTTCTAACCAGGAAATGGATCCTGAAAAAAATTCACAGCCCAATTAGTATCACTCACAACTTTATAAAGTCTTTTATGTTTTCAGGAATGCAACAGCTTGAGTTAGATGAAAATTAAAATTCAGCTCTGTACTTGAACATTGTGTAAATTCACTGAGCTCAGGCTCACATTTGTTTACTGGAGAACTTTTCAATAAAGTCCTTATAATGTGCTTGCAGCTCCAAATAAGCTGCTAAAATCACAAACTCTAAAGCTATGAATATTTTTTGTGGGAAGTGGTACACTGAAATTAACACTCATTACGCTTTTTGAATAAAAAACCAAAGTGGTACATACAAATGTCTCCAATTTTCTTGGCTAAGGAAACACAGCTGAAGCTGTGTCTGTCATGGAAGTGGGTAGCAATTTCTTAAGGTAGCACAGGAGAAACTTCTAATCAAAGCCAGGAAAAGTCATTTCATGTTGGGCATGCTGTGAAAAGTCTTCCACTTCACCCATCTCTTTGACTTGTGAAATAAACACCTGGCAGGCTTTGTGATATCACCTATTAAACTTTCTCCCAGTTTTCTCTGTAATCACAAAACCACATTTTATTTTCAAACGGAGTGTACCACACTTGAATTGTTTCCAATTCCCATTAGTTTATTAGAGAACAGATAAGAAAATGAAAATCCTCTGTAATTTGGTGATAATAATAATGGCTAACAGGCATTGAGCTTTTACTGTTTCAAGCACTGGAATAACACTTTATAAACATTATTCCACTGCATCCCCACACAACCCCATGAGGTAGATTCAATATTTCATCATCTTTAAGAGGCCATTATCATTTTTTAATATACAAGGAAAAAGGGAAACATTGCCAAATAAACTATGATGCAATGTTTTCTTGTCACTTTGAATTTTTATTTCATACTTGTTGAAAGAACTCTTTTATCATCCCAGACTCTCATTGCTTTGCTTTTTTCCCCCCATCTATTCCAAGAGATTTGGAATTTCTCCTGCCTACAGTTGCTTTGCTTGGTGTGTGATAAGCAATCCTTTTGCTCTTCCTCAGTAACAAAATGCAATGCAGTTTCAGCCACTTGTGGGTATCTTCCTTTCTTAGGTGTCATAAAGCATTTGTTTCTTTCCTTGCAAGAAAATACGGCATGGCAAGCACTCTTCTAATTATGAATATTTGCTTTATGAAGAGCAAACTTAAACCCCACTGCTCTATTTCTATGTATACAATAACTTTTGTCTCAAAGCCAAATCATTGTGTAATCTTTCTGAAGATGAGTTAAATGGAAAATTAACTCAGCACATGATGTAACACTGGTGCCCACACCTTAGGGCAATCGACAACGAAAACAGCAATGACCATGTGTGTGTTATGCTCAGGCAATGCCAACTACATCTCAGGTGCCATGTGGCCAAGGGTATCGTAAAACGCCACTGATTTTAAGAGTAGTCTCAATTTCTGAAATGTGAAGAAGTTAAAAAAAAAAAACTGTGTTACTTGGAATCTATGAAATTGCTATGTTCAAAACATCAGACAATTGTTCAGAGGCCAAGGCAGAATTGTTACTCAGGAAATCTGACTCTAGACCACACTCTTTTTGCTTTTGTTTTTGTTTTTAGGAGGTACCGAAGATTGAACCCAGGACCTCATACATGGGAAGCAGGCACTCAACCACTTCAGCTACATCCACTCCCCATTAATTAATACATTTACACTAGTTTTAGGAAAATAAAGAAAATACATCTATGCCCTTATAACTTTGCCATAATGAACTAAAGTTGAAACTCAATATAACTTTCACCTTTGGTCTGTGGCTTTAATTTCAAATCTTTGCTTCCTCTTGTATTTTTATTGAATAGTGACACTAGTCTTCATAATCTGCATAAAAAGGTGATGGTTTCAGACTGAAGAGTTTATGATCTAAATTAGACAGGACAAAACTGGTAAAAAGAGATAAGAGACCGTGAGAAGCTGGTGTTGGTTTCAATTTGCTTCATTTTCATGGTGACAGTTTTCTTAATTCTTCCTTCACCTCATACTTCCCGTTTCTTTTTCTCCCAATAATTGTTGAAGTGTGTCAAGCAGGCAGATGTCCGCTTTTTTATGAGTGAAGAATCTGAGAAGTATATCTGCATTCACAGATAGTAAAAGGATGAGACAGTTCTAGCACCCAGATTTTCCCAATATTCAGAATACATCCGTGTTCAAAAAAAAAATTATAGTCTTGTTGCAACATTTAACAAAGGGATAAATACATGATCCCATCTGACCACCCAAAAAGTCTCCTTCCAGAGAAAGAGAATTTGCCCAAAGGTCAGATTTCAAACATTAACCTTGAACTTAATGAAAACACAACAAGGTGAAATACTTAAAAGCTTGTGGATTCTGGAGCCAGCTTGTCTTGGTTCATATCCTGGCTCTGCCATTAACCAATTTTGACAGCTTCACCAAGTTACTTAATTTCTCTGTGTTTCAGTTTCCTTACCTATGAAGTTGTGATAATAGCCACTAAAATTCTGATGTGAAGAAAATGAAAGGCTGAAATTCTATCAATAAGATTGTATATAAACTAGGAAGAATAGCCTTTAAAACAGAAACTTAGAAATGATGAGAAAAGGAAATTGGGGGAAAAGGAGCCACACTTTGTTGTTATTTCAAGCTTGAATTGGCTACCAGTCACCTTCAGTTTTTATATATGTTATTATTCATCTATACATATCTAGTCTTTCTAGGAAGCCCTCAAAGGAACATCAATTCCCAGACACAGTCTTTTGCTTGCCTGTTTAAATTTCCAGAAACATATCCACATATCATTTCCAAAGTCCCAGTACTATTTGTTTATGCACCTCAGCAAGAACATCTGATAAATACACACATTCTTTCCCAAAGCCACACTGACTTCATGGTATTTGTAAGCACACTAGGGACACTTACTGAGCAAATGGATGCCCTTTGAATTCCTGCATTCACCTATTTTCCTTTTAGTAATGGAAATAGTTACCACCTCTTCTCAGGATTTTTTAAAACACGACCACACAAAGGTATATGGAAAAACAATTTCTCAATCATGGCGGTATAAGAGTGCTTCAAAAAGGTAATGATGAAGAAAAATAGTACAACTGTAGTGAAATACCTTAACTCAGCAAGAAGATTGTTTTCCCAATAGAAAAATCTAAGGTTAATATATATCACATAGGCATATAACACAGTTACTACACAACACACTCTTCATATTAATGCAATGAGAAAGATGATAAATAATCTCAAGCATCAAAAAATAATAACATCTTTGTTTACAGGGGACTATGGTAGCTCTAGCTTGTCTTTCATAGTTCCCTCCTTTGGACAACAGAGCCACTTCTCTATTTCCTGTGTCCAAGTAGAGCTTTCCTTCCAGCCCCTTATACACACTCATAGGGGTAAGTTTGTCCAATCAAGGACCCTGTCCCCCAAGCCACAATGTTTCTGGAACAGTCAGACCAATCAGTTCAGGCCAATCAGAGTCCTTCTTGGACACCTTCTACTTAAGCTGAAAGGAAAGTCTCTGTTTCCTTTCTGTTACAGAGTTGGAAGAGTACAAGCTGGAGCTGCCATATTTCCCAGGCTTTGGGTGGAAACCTACCTTGTGTAGAAGAAAATAAGGTGCAAAGAGAAGTAAAATAAGCAGAGAAGAGAGTGTGTCAGATGCACACCCTGTACTCCATCTTTTGTTCTAGGGGGTTTCATCTGCATAAAATACCATGTGGACAGAGCCCCTGGAGTTATTCCACAAAGTAGCTTTAATGAAGAAAACCGCATCCAGGTCATTTGGAATCCTTAGTTCCAGTGGCTTTGCCTTCAATCCTATGAAATACCCAATAACCTGCCCAGTTCCTTTGGCCAATTAACTCCTTTTAACCTTCCTAACTAATGTGAGTTAAGTTTCTGTCACTTGCATCAGAAAGAGTGGTGAACAATACATACTTTCTATAACTTTGCAAAATGCTATCACACAAATTTCATTTGAAACAGATAGTTGTGGTACCTATTTTATGGATGAGGAAACAAAGAGGTTAAAGATTTCCCTGTCATGATAGCGGAGCAGATTAAAAATAAATAAATAAGTAAAAGGAGAGGTGAGGATTTCACCTAGTTCTCTTCAATGTGGGCTCAGTGAGTTTTCCTCCTGGGAACATTATGCCACATCTATTTGTCTCCAAATGTAGGGTTGGAGTTTGGAGGAGAGCATTCCTTTCTCTTCGCCCTCTCACTGCTGTGTCCAGCCAGATGCTCCTCATTCCCTTTAGCCACACTTTGGGTCAGGTGCCTGAAGAGAAGCTCACTATTGAACCCCAATCATAATTACCAATGCCTTTTAATAGTTGATGTTCATTAAACACTTAATATGAGCCAGACACTGTTCTAATCACAGCATTTGTCTTAACTCATTTAATCCTTATAAACGCTTGCAAGGTAGGTATTATAATAATCCCTACATTATGCACAAGGAAACAAAGGCACAGAAAGATGATAGCACTTGCCTAGGTCTCAGTGCTAATAAGTGGAGGAGTGTAGATCTGAATAGAGGAAATCTCACTCCAGAGTCTGTCTGTGCCTTTGCCTAGAAGCTCATCATGCAGTGCTCAGATGCTCTGCCACAGATTCTTGAATATATTTTATATCACGTGTGCCTGGGTGCCTCACCTTTTTATCCCTGCTTTGATATCTTGGACATGATCCCTGAAGCTTGTGTGCTTATGGGACCTGCTTGTTTTTCTTACCTTGGCTCAATCTTCCTGTATATAGCCTATGTGACTAAAAGCAAATTAATGCTCATCGAAGCCTCCCTGGTAATATTTGCAGCGTTCGAACCCACAACTTCACAGTAGGAGAAAGGTGGGCCTAATGTGAGCTTACTCTGCACTGAACTAACACTGCCTGGCAGGGAGTACCTGAAGGACCCACAGGTAACAAAAGTTTCCTTCGTATTTACCCATCTTCTTCCTGTGGGCCTTTTATAATATAAAGCACAACCCAAGATAAATTATTCTCATCCTGAGAATTCTGCAGCTAGTTATCTGGTTTCTCCCACTGTATTTGCTATAAGACTTTTGCGCTACATTCGCAGAGTTTCCGTTTCAAACATCAAAGATAAATTCTGGTTAATTTAAACAAAAAGAGAATTTATTGGAGGGATATGAGGTGCTGAGAGATTACAGGGGAATCTGGAAAACTAAGCTTTAAAACAGGCAGAACCACAAGCCAAAAGAGCTGAGAGACTCGACTGTCTCCTGGGTCCAAACACAACGATGGATGAGCTCTAAATGATTTTTTTTCTTGACTCAGCTCAAGAGTCTAGGCAAGTCCAATCAGCTTATCTTAAGTTTTGTAGTAGGGCAGAGCATGACAAATGACTGACATTTCCATTAAAATTGCCCACAAATGGAAAGAAGAAATTTGCCCCAAAAGTCATCTGCAAAGTTAAGAAGGGATGATGGTTGCTAGGCAGCCAAACAACAGCAAGGTCTACTCTACCATACCAACTAGCACTACAACCTTCATCATGATTGTTAAGCAAGTCATTCTCAGTCCCAGTATCTACATTTAATGTTATCAGGGGTGTTTTATTCAGAACTTTATGAAGATGACAAAAGGATTTACTGAGATTAAATGGCTCAATACTTGGTAATATCACCGAGATACATTTTACAATATAACGAACTAGAAAAGATATATAGGGGGTTCTGCCAACCTATTTATCTCATGTAGAATTTATGATAACCCTGGAATAAGGAGGTTAAAGGAATGGTCTGACACAAAATGGGGTCTCTTCTCTGGTTCCCATACTCTTTGTGCTGGGATACCTACTTCTGTCTTAAGGGTCCCACATCTTTGCTCCTGCACTTATTTAAAGTAACCACCTTTATCAGTTAATGGTTGTCAAGATGTTGCTTCTCTCAAATATTCTGTTAAGCTTTGACCTGTAATAAGGCAGTACTGTACCTCTCTGACCTAAATTCTCAAGGTCTATGGCTATATTTTCTTTGATGACTACTTTCTCTTCACAGAAGCAGGGTTCTCTGGGCTGAAGATGTATGTTTTTAAAAAGGAAGCACTTCTTGTTTGGCATACCATCTGGACAATGATTCTCCTTTGCAAGGAAACATGAATACCATGATAATTTCTGAGCAAGACAATTCAAAATCATCCTTACTCACTCCCAACCCTGGCAGTGAGACCTCAGGGGTAGGTCAGAGACATTATTTTTAAATACCTTTTGGGCAATGCTTCCTTCCTAAAAGTTACTCTACCAGTAACTTGGCAGTAAATGTGGCCTGCTCTGGATGAGCAGAACAGCATTTACTTCCAATACTTACTCATTAAGGCAAATTTAAAAACTAAACAACAACAAAACAGAACAAAAAAAGAAAACCACCTCACTTTCTTTTGATCTTCAAGAATTAAAGTTCTCTGGAGTTCTTGTGCTATACATAGTTTGCTCATTCTCAAACTTTAGACTTTTCTCTCTCTCCCAAAAACTATCATTAGCCCTTTGAAACACAGCTGCCTACCCTCATTAGTTCTCCCTTCCTCTCACACACGCTTCCGTCACATACTCACATGTGTCATTTCCTCCTCCACATTTCAGAAATTCTCAACTAAGATGCTCATCAACTGCTCAGTTACCTTGACTGCTGCCACCTCTTTATCTGCCAGTTCCTCTTTGTCACCAACCCAATCTATTTAAAACCCCTGTGCCAAGATATTCTATTCACACAGCTAAGACCAAGACAGCCATATCTTCCCATCCATCTCTAATTTCCCTTTCCTTCTTGACTTCTAACTTCTGGCTACCTTCAATCAATCAATCAATAAAAATCTTGCTTGCGGGATTCTACAAACTGTGCTAGGAACTCTAGTGAAGAGAAAAAAAAATGAATAATATGTGGTATCTATCATCAAGCATAATGCAACATATTGAGGATGATAATGTAAATAAATAATGAAACTTAAAAATTCTGTAATATATGTTAAGTCATTACTGTGTGGCAGTGGTCAAGGTCATCAGAGGGGCTCAGTGGAGGGAGTTATACTTCTGGACTTGAGGAGTTAGAAGGCATCTATGGAAGATTGAATCATCTCCCCCACAAAGACATGTTCAAGTCCTAACACTGATCTTGTAGGTGTGAGATCGTTTGTAATTAGGATCTTTGAAGAACCTATTAAGATAAGGCCATATTGAAACAGGGTGAGCCTTAATCCAATATGGCTGGAGTCCTTATAAGGAGAAGAAATTTGGACATGGCAGCAGAAGGAACAGGAGGAGATAGAAGGAGACAGATCTCCATGTGATGGAAGCAGAGCTTGAGTAATGGATTGCTGGCAAGCCACCACCAGAAGAATGCTGCAGACTTTAGAAGAACTATGGCCTGCCAATACCTTGATTTTGGACTTCTAGCCTCTAAAACTACTAGACAATAAATCCCTGTTGCTTAAGCCAACCAGTTCTATGTTATTTGCTATAGCAGTTCTGGCAAACTAAGTGTCTAATCTAGTGACTCCAAACCTGAGTGATCATCAGAATCATCTAAGAAAGTTAAAAGAAATACCGCAGATTATTGAATCAGCATCTCCAGAAATGGGACTTTTGGATTCAAAATAAAATTTATGAGTAAAAATAAAAATCTTTCCAAGTGATATTCATGATTACTCATGTTTGTGAACTACAAGTTTATTCCATTCATAAATTTTTAACCAAAGCCTAAAATGAATTACAGACAGATTTAATTGCCTTAACCAAATCACACAAATGATAACTAGCAAAACTAGGAGCTAAAGTCAGGACGCTTGACTCACTCTCCCAAACTGCTCCCATGCTCTGTACCCCAAGAAGATAGCAGGAAGATTTGGAACTTCACCTGAACCTTGCATTATAATAGGTCTCATATATGTGGGGAAAGGGGTAGAATATTTCAAGGGAAGTTTCTTCCCACCTTTTCTCCTATCCAGCTAATTTAAATTCAAAGACTATTTATTGAGGAACAAATAAATACAAGACATTGACCTAGACACAATGAGATATATAAAGATGGGCAAGCTACCATTCCTTAGGGAAGATTTACCTTTGAAAGGATGTTGTCTTTTACAGTCCATTTTAAAATGGGGACCTCTTGGGATACTTCTTCAACAAGCAAGGTCCTATTGTCTAACTCTGACTACTGAGTCACAACCTCCAGAGGTGGGACACAGAAATGTCCCACTAGACACTTCTCAGTCTAGTCTTATGAACAGTGAATTCTGAGAAATGTGGTAGTTAGTAGGTAAAGACTAATAGATTTTCATCTCAGAGATGTAGAGCCAGAGTTTTGTACCTACCCTTATATCAAGGAAAAAGCTGTCTGAACTGCAAATTAATGATTTTTCTTAAACCCATTTGGGGATTGAATCATGCAAAAGGCATGTTCACGTCCCAACCTCTGGACCTGTGGGTGTGAACCCATTTGTAAATAAGATGTCTGAAGATGTTATTAAGATGCCCAGACTGAATGATGGTGAGCCTTAATCCAATATGGCTGAAGTCCCTATACACAAGGAAATTAGATATGGAAAGAGAAGCTGTAGGGAGCAGCCAGAAGCTGGAAGTCAATGGAATCCAAATAGTAAGGAGAAGATGCCACCATGTGTATTATAATCATGTGATGGAAAAGTCAAGGAACTCCAGAGATTGCCAGCCAGCCAGAAGATACTGACCCCAAGAGAAAGTAAGCCTTCTACCCCTGAAACTGCAACCCAATAAATGCCTATTGTTAAGCCAACTCATTGTATCATTGTATGGTATTTGTTTTAGCAGCTGGGAAACCAAAACACCACTGAAGAACTGAGATAACAGAGCCACCAAGTAATCTGAAATCTGGGGAGACACAGGTGCCTTCAGGGAGAAATAGGATCCAAGTGTTTGTTTATTTGGGATGATAGTTCTAGGCACCATAGTAAGATAATACAGTTAAAATTTTAAAATAAATTGCTAGATGCCTATTGTGGTCTAGTATGAGAATGTGATGCCCTTAAGATCTCAGTTACAGGGGCCTTTTCAAATTCTTGCAGGCTTTGCCTTCATGAACTCCACAAGGCACTCACAGGGAAGATTGAGGACAATCCGGAGAAAGCTTTCCTTGTGAGGAAACAGTAGCCACTGCCAGAACTCTGGCTTGACTCATCTCCCATATCTCTCCCACAAAACTGAAACCTTAATCTGAAGAAGGAAGAGCAATGAAAACTGTTACCTTAAGGCACTGGTATAAACCCATTGCATCTGGAGGACAGACCAGGAAAATAAAAGAGCAGGCACTACCTTTGGGGAAGGCACAGGAGCATTTGAAAGGGTGATACTCCAGAGACCCAGGGACATGGTGCCCGACTAAGCCTGAAGCTTATCAGACTATCAGAGAATTCCCCCTCTCCTACTACCTGCTACCAGGCCACAAGTAAAATTAACAGTGGAACACAGCTGGACAAGCATAAAAAACCATGTTATTGCTTGGGCACAGTGCAAAGGGAAGATCCAAAACCAAAGAGGGAGTAGATATTGAGAAAATAACCTTTAGCACACCAGCCCACATCCTTTACACAAGGTATCACTGTAAGGATTCAAATCCTAGGGGCACTGAGGGTAACTGTAGCAACAAAAAATTTAAAAATGCAGCCCAACTCCTGACCAAATTAACACAAACCCCATACTAAGATCTAGCAAAAGGAAAGGTATACTCATCTCCAAACATATTTATTTATTTATTTATTTACCTCAGCATCTGTATTAGTCAGCCAAAGGGATGCTGATGTAAAATACCAGAAATCGGTTGGTTTTTATAAAGGGTATTTATTTGGGGCAGAAACTTACAGTTACTGGGCCATAAAGCATAAGTTTCTTCCCTCACCAAAGTCTGTTGCTACATGTTGGAGCAAGGCAGCTGCCAACATTTGTCAGGATTCAGGTTTCTTGGGTTCCTCTCTTCCTGGGGCTCTGTTTCTCTCTGGGCTCAACTCCTCTGTTTCCTCCGCAAGGTCAGCTTTAGACTATGAGGCTCTCTAGGCTTTGCCTCTCTCCACAAGGCCAGCTGTGAACTATGGGACAAACGGCTCTGTCTCTTTTCCTGGAGCCTTCTCTCCTTCCTCATGACCAAGGTCCTCTGTGTGCTTACTCCCCTGGGCTCCAGCATTAACACTCAGCATCAGAACTCCAACTCAAAACTACTTCAACTCTGTCCTTTGCCATGTCTTTTATCTTTGAGACCCCACCCACCAAGGGGCGGGGCTCAAAGCTCTACTGACTTGGCCCAGTCAACGCACTAATCATAACTTAATCACGCCCAGATGAACAGACCAGTTTACAAGCATATTCCAATATCTATTTTTGGAATTCATAACTATACCAAACTGCCAAACTGCTACAGCATCTAATACAAGAGGTCTGGCTTTCAAAAAGGATCAGAGCATTTAAAAAGCCAAGGAAAAAAACACACTCTGAAGAGACAAAGCAAACATCAGAACCAGACTCAGATATGGCACACATGTTAGAACTATCAAACAAGAAATTTAAAATAACTTTAATATATTAAAGGCTCAAATGGAAAAGTAGACAGCATGCAAGATCAGGTAGATAATCTCAGCAGACAGATAGAAATTCTAAGAGAGAATCAGATGGGAATCTGAATCAAAAACATTGTAACAGAAGTGAAAAATGCCTTCAATGGGCTAATTAGTAGATTCAACACACCTGAGGAAAGTATCAGTGAACTTGAATGTAGACCAAGAGACATCACACAAACTGAAACACAAAGAGCAACACAGAGTTAAAAACAGGGTGGCCAAAAGCTGTGAGATAATATCAAGTAGTCTATCATATGTTCAATTGGAATTAGGCAGAAAGAAAAGAAAATGGTGCAGAAGAAATAGCTGAAGATATAATAGCCAAGATTTCCCCAAACTTAATGAGAGACACCAAACTGATCCATGAAGCTCAGAGAACACCAAGCAAAATATATACAAACAAACCCACCTAGGGATACCATATCTAAACTGCTAGGAGCCAAAGACAAAGAAAATTTTGAAGGGAGCCAAAGAAAAAGGACACAGTGGTAAGAGGAAACTTTAAGAAGAAATAGGATATTAACATACCCTCAAAGTTTCTCCTCTAAAATATTTATTGATTCCTGAGGTGATTTTAACATATATCCATAAATTCTCTAACACTCCTCCCTCTAAAAGCTTAATTCTTCTCTTGGATGAACTTAATGACACTTATTAATTCATTTCTAATGAATAGACAAGGGAAAGTGAAAAATAGTAACTTTACTATAGAGAAATCTGGGAATCACCACCTTTACCAAATGATTAAAATCAATGTCACCAGTAATTAGACATATTGATAACATGTACCCCCTTATCTGGTGCAATGAAAAGTGAACATCAACTTGTAATATTTACCCAAAAATCAATAACTTCAGTCTAAGCAAGAAGAAACAAATGTCCTAAATGGAAGGACATACTACAAATACATGATTGATACTCTTCAAAAATATCAAGGTCATAAAGGACAAGAAAAGACAGAATAACTAACAGATTATGAAAGACTATGGAGACATGACAACGAGATACAATGTGGTATCCTGGAATGGATCCTGGAACAGGAAAAAAATGACAGTGGAAAAACTGGAGTAATATGAACTAAGCATTAATTTAGTTAATAGTATTATGTTGGGTTAAATTCTTAGTTTTGCTCATTGTACTATGGTTATGTAACATGTTGATTTTAGAGGAAACTAAGTGAAGGGAATATAGGAACTTTCTAATATATTCACAACTGTTTTATAAATCTTATATGATATAAAGTTTAAGTTTTTTAAAAAACAAGGTAGGGTAAAGTAAGTGCCATAAGTAAAGCACAGGGTGCTCTGGCAGAAGACTTAAATGGAAGACTTCCTGGAAGTGGTAACATTTGAGAATATCAAGATTCTGGAGATGAGATTGCAGGTAGAGCCTTTCTTCAAAATGCCCATTCCACTGACAAACACATCTCCCTTCTTTCCCATCTGTCCTATTCTCCTGCTTTCTTTCTTTAGCCTCCTTTCCAGTTATGTACCAGATAAGTGGATTCTATACCACTTGTATCTTAGCATATGTCACTAGATCAACATGTCACAAAGGATTTCTGGGGAGCAGTACACCTCAAAAGAATGTGCCTCAACTTCTGGTTGACTAAGGTGGCAATGTAAGCTGCTACAGGGTGCCAATTCCCCACAGAATCCTTGAACAACTAACAAAATCTGGCAGTGTCATCTCCCTGAACACTCAAGAAAATAATTAAATGGTTGTAGTAACTGGGCAAGTGCCAAATGAAGAAAATGCACCTTTAAAAATGGTAGAAGAAACTCACGGTTCCCTGGCATACCCCTTTCCCTATCTCTCCCCAGCACATTGCAGAGCCAGCCTGCTCTCCCATTGTAGGTCCCTGGCTCTGTTCAGTGGGGTAAAGAGTAACCCCTATGTGCATACTGAAGTAAATGTACATTGGTGACAATCCATGGGGTGGCAACCTGAAAAACTGAACCAGGAAATTCATCTCTGACTCCTCCTCCCAGAACTTGTCCTGCAAGCACAGGTAGTGTGCAGACAGCTAAATCAGTGTAAGAAACAAGTTAAAGAGGCCTGGAGCCAAGTATTATCTTCTTTATGACATACCATATCATACCTGGAAGGGGGCAAGTCAATTTTTAATGAGCAGAGGAGGCACTTGAATTATTAATAGAGGCATTCCTAAGGCCATGAACCAGCAAAAACCAAGGACAAAATGTAGTCTCAGAGAAGACAGAGAGGAAAAAGCAGTTCACTTTTACCTCAAGCTGAACTTCTTGATAGAAGGGGAAAATTCTGAAGGAGAACACCAGCCAAAGTAGAGCCATTATGCAAAGATTGTGAACGGTGGTTTTTGCCTTGGTTTGTATGTTACTATTGGCTCCTGGCACTTAAGAAAATCTCTGTCATATCATATCTGAATACAAATTTAAGGAAAAGACAGCTCAGAGACTGAATCCCAAATTTAATCCCAAATTTTAACACTTTAAAATGTTAAAATGTACAGTATGCAACAAAAGAATACAAGATAAGCAAAGAAACAGGGAATGTTGGTCCATACAAAAGAAAAAGATAAAAATCCAGAAAGCATCAATAAAGTAGTCCCAGGTTTGGATGTACCAAAGACTTTTTAAAAAATGACCTTCATTTTTTTCAAGGAGATAAAGAAAAACATGGAGAAGTAACTAAAGGATATCAGGAAAACCATGACTAAACAATATGAGAATCTCAATAAAGAGATTAAAAATTTAAAAAGGAACCAAACAGAATACTGGAGTTGAAAACTACATTAAGTGAAATGAAAAAATCCCTAAAGGCTTTCAATAGTATATTGGAGCTGGCAGAATAAAGAATCAGTGAGCCTGAAGACAAGACAATTGAAATGATTCAGGCTGAGGAGCAGAAATAAAAAAGAATGAAAAAAGTAAATAGGCCTTAAGAAACCTGTGGGATACCAGGAAGCATATCAATGTTTGTATTACAGGAGTCCCAGAAGGAGAAGAAAAAGAGAAAGGCACAGAAGGAATATTCAAGAAAATGTTGGCAGAAAATCTCCAAAATTCAACAAAAGACATAAATATATACATTCAAGAATCTCAAGGAACCCCAGACAGGATAAACTTGAGGAGAACAAAATCCAGGCACATAGTAGTCAAACTGTTTGTTTTAGTTTTCTTGGCTCCTCAAGCAAATACCCTGCAATGGTTTGGCTCAAAACAATGGGAATTTATTTGCTTATGGTTTTGAAGCTAAGAGAAAGTCCAAATCAAGACATCATCAAGGCAATGTTTTTTCCCTGAAGACTGTGGCATTCTGGAGCTGGCTTCTGGTAATCCTTGGTCCTTAGCTTGTCACATGGCAAGGCACATGGTGTTACCTCCTGGTCTCTCCCTTCTCTTCCAGGTTCTGTTGATATTCAACTTCTTGCTTCCTGTGGATTTCTCTCATTCTGTCTGAATTTAATTCTGCTTATAAAGGACTCCATGAATAAGATTAAGACCCATCCTGATGGAGATGGGACACACCTTAAACTGAAGTAACCTCATCAAAAGGTCCTACTTACAATGGGTTCATACCCATAGGAATGGATTAGGTTTAAGAACATGTTCCTCTTGAGTACATACAGCTTTAAACCACTACACTGTTAATTGCCAAAGACAAGGAAAGAGTTCTAAAAGCTGCAAGAGAGAAGCAATACGTTATAAACAAGGGAGTCACAATATGGCTAAGTGCTTATTTTTCATCACCATGAAGGCAAGAAGGCAGCAGGAAGAAATATTTAAAGAATTGAAAGAAAACAATTACCAACCAAGAATTTTATATCTAGCAAGAATTTCTTTCAAAAAATAAGGGAGAAATTAAAACATTTCCTGATAAACAAAAACTGAAGGAGATCATCACCACTAGACCTAACCTACAAGCAATGCTAAAGGGAGTTCTTCAGACTGAAAGAAAAGGGCACTAGGTGGTGGATTGAAGTGGCAAAAAGAAATAAAGACCTCTGGTAAAGGTAATCATGTGGGTAATTATTAACGCCAGTACTATTGTATTGCATTTTTGGTATGTAACTCCACTTTATATTCTTACAGTTTCTAGAAATGCAAATGCATAAAAATAATTATAAATCTATAGTTTGAGCATACAATGTATAAAGATATAATTTATAACCAGTACATCAAAAATGTGAGGGGACAGAGGGATCTAGGAAAACTGTATGTGTATGCTATTGAAGTAAAGTCAGTATCAAATAAAATATGAATGTTAAAGATTTAGGATGTTAAATTTAAATCCCATGAAACACACAAAGAAATTTTCAGAATGAAATGAGAAGGAAGTTAAATTTACACTATAAAAAATCAAATAAATACGGAAGTAGATATTAACAGAAAATTTGAGGGACAGAAAAGGTATGACTTACAAAGACCAAACATCAAAATGGCCAAAGAAAGTCTTGAATTATCAGTACTTTATGTTTAAATGGATTAAAGTCTCCAGTCAAAAGGCAAATTGGCAGAATATAAAAGCATGACCAAACTATATGCTGCTTACAAGAAACTCACCTTAAATTCAAATACACAAGTTAGTTGAAAGTGAAAGGATAAAAAAATTACCATGCAAATAGTACCAAAAGAGATCTGGGATAGCTCTATTGATATCAGATAAAATAGACTTTGAGTCAAAAACTGTTATAAGGGATGAAAGAGGTCACTATACATAGAAAAAAGAGTAAATTCAACAAGAAGACATAACAATTATAAATACATATGCACTTAACAGCAGAGACCAAGAATACATGAAGCAAATATTGACAGAATTGAAGTAAAACATAGACAGGTCTACATTAATAGTAGAAGAGTTCAAAACTCTATTTTCAATAGTGGATAGAACATCTAGACAGAATGTCAATAAAGAAATAGAAGAATTGAATGACACACCAACTAGACTTAACAGACAGATATAAAATACTTCACCCACAAGCAGCAGAATACCCATTCTTCTCCATTGCACATGGTTAATTCTCCAGGATATACCATATCTTAGGTCACAAAACAAGTCTTATAAATTTAAAAATATTGGAATCATACAATGTTATTTTCTCTGACCATAATGGAATGAAGCTACAATTCAATAACAGAGTGGGAACTGGAAAATTGACAAATATGTAAAAATTAAACAACATCCCTTACAAAACCAATGGGTCAAAGAAGACAACACAAAGGAAATTAAGAAATATCTCGAGACAAATGAAAACACAACATACCAAATTATCAGATGCAGCAAAGGCAGTGCGGAGAAGGAAACTTATAGTTCTAAATGTTTATATCATAAAAGAAGAAAACTCTCAAATCAGAGCTGTAACCTCATAACAGAAGGATCTGGAAAAGAAGAGCAAACTAAACCCTAAGTGAGCAGAAGGAAGGAAATAAAAATTAGAGCAGAAATATGACATGGAGAATAAAAAAGAGAGAGAATTTTTAAAAAGTTGGTACTTTGAAAGGATCAATAAAATCTACTTTACTAGACTGACAAAGAAAAAAGAGAGGCAAGATGCAAAACTAAAATCAGAAACAAAAGGGAGCGTTACTGCCACCCCCACAGAAATAAAAAATAATTATAAGAGGATACCATGAACAACTGTATGCCAATAAGAAGATAACCTAGGTGAAATGAACAAATTCTTAATAACACACAAACTGCTTACACTGATTCAAGAAGAAATAGATTCTTTCAGCAGACCAATAACAAGTAAGGAGATTGAAGCAGTCATCAAAAACCTCCCAACAAAGAACAGCCCAGGACCAGATGGCTTGACTGGCAAATTTTACCAAACATCCCATGAGGAATTCATACCAATTTGTTTGAATTCTTTGAAAAAAAACTGAAGAGAGGGGAACACTTGCTAACTCATTTTATGAGGCCAATATCACCCTAATACACCAGAGGAGATAAAGATACCATAACAAAGAAAATTATAGACCCTGATGGATATAGACACAATAATTCTCTACAAAATACTGGCAAACTGAATTCAACAGCATATTAAAAGAATTATACACCATGATCAAATGGAATTTATTCTAAGTATACAAGGTGGTTCAATATAAGAAAATCAATTAATGTAATACACCACATTAACAGAACAAAGGCTAAAAACCACACGATTATCTCAACTGATGCAGAAAAGGCATCTGACAAAATCCAGTACCTCTTCTTGATAATAACACTTAGAAAACTAGGAATAAAATGAAACATAATTTTTGGGACATTGGAATTATTCTGCCTGATATTGCAATGATGGATACAAGCCATTACACATTTTGTCAAAACCTATAAAATTGTGCAGTGCAAAGTGTAAAATATAATGTAAACTATAGACCAAGCTTCGTGACAATGCTTCAATATGTGTTCATCGGTTCTAACAAATATACCACACTAATGAACGATGCTGTTAAAGGGGGAAAGTGTGTGTGTGTGGGGGGGGGCAGGGTGTATGTGAATCTCCTATATTTTCGATGTAGCATTTACATAATCTAAAACTTCTTTAAAAATAAAGGGGATAAAAAGGAAATGTTCTCAACATGATAAAGGATATATATGAAAAACCCACAGCTAACATCATACACAATAGTGACAGACTGATAGCTTTCCCTCTAAGATCTGGAACAAGACAAGGATGGCCAAGGTCACCGCTGTTATTGATCACTATACTGAAGTTCTAGTCAGAGCAATTAGGTGAGAAAAAGAAATAAAAGACATCCAAATTGGAAAAGAAGAAGTAAACTTTCCTATTTGCAGAAGACATGATCCTAAATATAAAATATTCTGAAAAATCTACAACAAAGTTACTAGAGCTAGTAAGATGGGGGACTACAGGATCAACATGCAAAAATCAATAATTTTCTATTCACTAGTAAGGTACAATCTTAAGAGGAAATCAAGGAGAAAATTTCCATTTCCAATAGCAACTAAAAAAATCAAATATCTAGGAATATATTTAACCAAGGATGTAAATAACTTGTACATGGAAAACTACAAAAAATTGCTAAAATAAATAAAAGAAACCCTAAGTAAATGGAAGGACATTCTATGTTCACAGATTGGAAGACTAAATTTCATTAAGATGTCAATTCTACCAAATTTAGTTTACAGATTCACTGCAATCCCAATCAAAATCTCAACAGCCTCCTTTGCAGAAATGGAAAAGTCAAACACCAAATTTATATGGAAAGCTAAGGGGCCCTGAAGAGCCAAAATCACTTTGAAAAAGAACAAAGTTGGAGGACTCATACTTTCTGATTTTAAAACTTATTACAAAGCTAGATTAATCAAAACAGCATGGTTCTGGTACAAGGACAGACACATAGACCAATGGGATAGAACTGAGAGGTCAGATATAAACTCTCATATCTATGGTCAATAGGTTTTTGACAAGAGTGCCAAGTCCACTCAATGGGGAAAGACTAGTCTCTTCAACAAATGGTGCTGGAAAAATTGTATATCTCTATGCAAAAGAATGTCAGTGGACCCCTACCTCGAACAATATACAAAAATTAACTCAAAATGGATCAGACACCTAAATAAAAGAATCAAACATATAAAATCTCTAGAAGATAACATAGTGAAGCACCTTCACAGCATTGTATTAGGCAAAGGTTTCTTAGACTTTATGCCAAAAGTATAAGCAACCAAAGAAGAAAAATATTTTAAAACTACATATCAAATTAGGATTTAATATCCAGAATATATAAAGAAATCCTACAACTCAACAACAGAAAGACAAGCAACCCAATTTAAAAATGACTTGAATAGACATTTCTCCAAAGAAAATTCACAAATGACCACTAAGCACATGAAAAGTGTACAATATCAGTAGCCATATAGAGAAATGCATATCAAAACCCCAATCAGATATCATTTCACAACCACTAGAATGGCTACTATTAAACAAATAAGTGTTGGAGAGAATATGAAGAAATAGGAGCACTTATTCATTGTTGCTGGGAATGTAAAATTGATGCAGCCCCTGTGGAAAACATTTTGGTGGCACTTCAAAAAGTACAGTATAGAATTTCCAAGACCCAGCAATCCCTCTTCTGGGTATATACCCAAAAGAACTGAAAGTAGGAACTTGAACAGATATTTGCACATCGATGTTCATGGCAGCATTATTCACAATTGCCAAAGGATGGGAGCAGCCCAGATGCCCATCAACGAATGAATGGATAAACAAAATGTGTAGATACATGCAATGGAATATTATTTAGCCATAAGAAAGAATGACATTGTTATATGCCACAACTTGAATGAACCTTGGAGACATCATGTTGCCTGAAATAAGCTTGACACAAAAGGACAAGTATTATATAATCTCACTGATATGAAATAGAATAAGTAAATTCATAAAGTCAGAAACTAGAATACAGTTTACCAGGGCCTGTGTGAGGATGGGGAGATGGGGAATGGGAAGTTAATGCTTAATTTTTTAGAGTTTCTGTTTCATGTGATAGGAATGTTTTGGAATGGATGGTAGTAATCATAGCATAACATTGTAAATGTAATTAACATCCAGAATTATATATTTGGATGTGGTTAAAAGGGGAAATTTTAGGTTTTATATGTTACTAAAAATAATTTTTTGAAAATCATAGGACATTTAAACTATGGACTACAGTTAATGGTATATTTATAATAATATTGTTTCATCAATTGTAACAAAGGTGCCTCACTAATGCAAAATGTTAATAATAGGGAAAACCAGTGGTGGGGGGAATATAGGGGAACACTATTTTTTGCATGATTTTTCTGTAAACCTACAACTTCTCTAAGTAAAAAAAAAAAAAGTTTTAAAAAAGTGAAAAAAAAATCTCACTGAATTCTCAGGCTCCTTACATCACAAAAGTGAAACTTTTGACACAGATGTACTGTAATAACTGAAAGCCATTATGATATTCTTTCTGATAATGTGCATGGGAGAGACAACAGCCATTTCTTTTTCTGTTGGAGACAAAAATCTTTTCTGGTAACTGGGATTTGTCCCTTTAGTCCCTCAACATTTTATTTAAAACTTTTATTTAGGAATTAGAAATTCTTTTCCTTAAGTGGCTTTTCCTAACCTTTTCCTCCCTGCCTGCCTCCCCAGTTGAAATCTAGTTTATCTCTGTAGCTCCATAATTGAGCTCACGATCTGAAATGCAGCAAGCACTCAGTAAATATTTATTGAATGATTCCAGCCATTCTCAGCTTCCCACTCCTCTCTATTTCCAAAGACAACTAATATTTCCTTTATTATGTTATGGTAAAGTTACTCAGTAGTTTCCAGTTTCACTCCATAATGACCTGTAGTCTTTAAAAGAACATTTCTATTTTGAATCCACTTGAATTTGCTAGCAGTATTAACATAATTAATGGTATTCATGCTTTGAATTTTATATCTTCTTTCAAAATCCATTTCTTTTTAAATTTAATCATGAAAGGCCCACCATATGTTTAAACAGCCATTATAATTGCTTAGATAGGGAGAGACCAGCACTCCCTCTGCTGGTTCTGCAGAGAAAAAAATAACAGCAAAACCTTTGTAGAGTCAGATTGACATCCTGGGCAAAGAAGGCTTGCCCACACCAAGGATGACTAGAATTCTAAGATAGGTACATTATAATTGAGTTTGCCATACAATCCGAACTAAATTAAAATACCACATGCATACTCATGCCTGTCAGATGTAAAAGACATTACGGAAAGAGAGATCTTAAATTCAAGATTAGAAAAGTCATTATTAAAAAAATGAAACCACTGAGCTGACCAGCTGCCTCCCCGCCCCTGAGCACGTGCCTGCCAGGGCCTCCAGCACCGCCTGACCGTGCTCTGCCCGCGCTCCCGCCGTCGTGTGGCCCCGGAGGGCCTGCGGCTCGGCACCCGCCTGGCCCCTCAAATCTCCCTCGCCAGACGATGTTCGTCGCGGACCTGAGTGCTCGAGTTGTCGTGCTTTTTACTACCTTTTTAACGCCGGTGGCTTGGATGTTGAGCAATCTGGACCAATTCAGAAAATATTAAATGGAAGAAGATGTAAAACAACCCTTAAACATCCAAAAGCTTTTAGAAAAATCTGTGGCTTTTTAAAACGAGTAAAAGTGCTTGGTTGAGTTGATGATGCAACCATTTTGAGTATGCAGTTTCATAATCATATGTTTATGGTAAATATTTTTGAACTGCAGTCATTTATAAATGTTCAGTTTAAGTTAAATAAGATCGAAATACCTACTCAACAAATAAAAATTTAAAAAAAGAAACTTAGGAGAGTAAAACAGTAACAAATATAAAACTTAACAATTTCTCTTAAAATGATGAGTGTATAATAAAGATAGTTTCTTTTTGGTGTGAATAATTGCTAATGTTGTAACCCCAAACCAATATGTGTGGGGAGTGTTTTAAAGTTGAAAGATACATTGATGGGTATTATCTCAATTGATCTTCACAATAAATGCTGTAAGTTAACAGGATTCTCCAGAATCTGTTTCTGCTTTTTTGAAATTAGTACTGGAAGCCACTCCACACCCTTTTACAAGACAAAGATTGGCATGAATTAAAATCTATTGAACCCTCCAGGATTAAGTAGAAGTTTTATATTTAGGCTCAACATGTCTTCCCTTTGTCTTCAAAAAGACTTTACTGAAATCTTGGCTTTCCAAATGACTTGAAATAACATGAGCTATTACAGTAAAACTCTGCAAGGTAACAGAGACAACATAAGGTTGAAATTAAAGGTCTTCCACTAATCCTAATTGGTGACCACTTCATCCCCTTTGCTTCCCAGTATTTATCCACAAGACTGCTCTGAGTTTCTGTGGCTAAATAGAACTTTTTAGCATCTCTAAAATGATACAGGGATCCACATTCTCAAAATACACAGAAATTTTCAGAAAAGCACATTTTTATAAAGCTAAAGCTAGATAAGATTAACCCAATTACCTTTTTTTAAATTTATTTTTTATTTTTAAAGAAGCTTTAGATCACATAAATGTTACATCAGAAATATAGGGGATTTCTATATACCGTACCCCATCCCCCCCACACACACTTTCCCATATTAACAACATCTTTCATTGGTGTGGTACATTTGTTACAATTGATAGATATATATTGAAGGACTGCTACTAACCATCATCTATAGTTTACATTATAGTTTACACTTTGCCCCCAAATTTATAGATTTTGACAAAATGTATAATGGCCTGTATCTGTCATTGCAATGTCATGCAGCACAATTCCAATGTCCCAAAAATGCCCCCATGTTACTCTTCCCTCTCCCTCTCCTCAGAACCTCTGGTGGCCACTGCCTTTATATCAATGATATATAGTTCTTCCATTGGTAGAATAATAATAAGTCTATAATAGAATAATAACAGAATAATAATAAGTCTACTTTAGTTCATTGTTCATTTCCCAGTCTTGAGGATTTTCGCATGGTGATGCCCACTCTATTTCTGATTGAGAGGGGCCTTAGATCCCATGGGGCAGATGGATGGAACTGTCTTATTTGCAGTTGTTGATACTCTCTGGGATGTTTGGGATGGGCATTGGCCATCATCATCCTTTTGTTAGTTGTCCTGGGAGAGTTCAATGAACTGGAGAGTAGGTGTTCCAACTCTGCTGAGATTCAGGGCTCAACCGGCATATGAACAGATGGAAGGTTTAAATCTCTGGGACATATAATTAACAAGTATAGTGCTAATTATAGGTTCAAATAAAAGAGGCGGAAGAGCCATGTGTAGGGAAATTATAAATGAGTCTAACTCTGTTACATTGGGGAGCAGATATTCCAAAGTAAGGCCCACTTACAAGGTGCCGAATTCCTGACAATAACACAATAACTGACAGAATATTGAATTCCCATCCTGGGCAGTCCTGCTACAGTCTCTAATAGAGCAGCAAGAATTCCCTGAGTACATAGCAGTGCCTAGTGAAGAAGGATAGACCATTATGCCAGGCCCTTGATATTGATGATTGTACTCTTATGAATCTATGAAATTGAAACTCATCCCAGTATTATATATTGCTTAAGAGTTGCCTCCTGAAAGCCTCCTTGTTGCTGAAATGTGGCCTCTCTCTAAGCCAAACTCAGCACATAAACGCACTACCTCCCCTACCTCCCCCCACCCCACCACCCCACCACCCCAAGCAAGGGACATGACTCCTTGGAATTATTACCAAGCGCCCACTAGTGATACATCTGGAAAAGGACATTGACCAAAAGGGGGAAATATTACATACAAATGAGTTTTTATGGCTAAGAGATTTCAAAATGAGTTGGGAAGTCATTCCAGAGGTTACACTTGTGCACATCTCAGCAGGATGTCACTGACTGCCACAGTAAACAGTGCCTCAAACAGCAGGGATCCTGAGGGCTCTAGAGACATCTAGACCAGGAGTTCTTAACCTTTTTTGTTCCACAGACCCCTTTGCCAGTCAGGTGAAAACCACAGACTCCTTACTAAGTCCACACTATATTGTGTGTTATTTAATAAATATATCACACCAGCACCAACACGTCCCCACAAGAATAATGTTTTTGTGAATTTCAATTCAAGCTCACAGACCCCTTGTTAAGAACACCTGATCTAGACACTATAAGCAGGGCAGACAATCCCAATTACCTTATAATGTGATGAAAGGGCTTGATTGGCTGTCCGATTTGCCATTTTGATAATCATTGTTTACGCAGCTGCTGGCACTACTGAGCAGACAATCAGCAACTGTTACCAGGGTTTTACATTAATAACAAAGTGTGAGGTAAAAACTCAGAATTCAGAAAATTCTACCCAAAACTGCAACCATTTTCTGATTATTTGGGACTATACTAATTTAGTTACATATTGTAGCAAAACTCCAGTGTTCTATGGGAGATTAGTTTGAGAACCATGTCTCTTTGGATTCACACTTTAATCCTACTCAATCATTTAACTTTCCTTCTATTGCTGCCCCAGTAGAGAAGCCACAGGAATTACCATACAGGGAATTAAACTGTGAATTGCTCTCAATGAAGTTGAATTAAATTAAGCACCAGTTGACAGGTTTGCAGGTGGCAGAATACAGAAGGAAAAAGAGCTGGCCACCATACAATTAAGTAATAATTCAGCTAAACCTTTAAGGAATTACTTAAGGCTGAGTGTGGGCTAATGTGACAATATGTATCACATATGTGACAGTGCTGGTATCCTAAGTACAAGGGGAGATAGAACTTACTCCCAGTCTCCCTTCCATGGACCTCCACGAGGTGCTCATGAGAAAGGTTGGGTGGGGGCATGGCAGGTAAACCAAGAAAGTCCCCTGGATGGTGGTGCAGGCCTGCAAGAGGGGAACAGCTGACACTGAGGAAAAGCATGAACCCCAGCTGCCCCTGCCCAGACTATGATCTCACAAAGAGTGAAAAAACCTTGAGCCCCTGTAAGAGGGAATCACCATGTTACTCTCAGGCATAGATAAAGACCCATTGATGATGGCCGAATGTAAAAGAAAATAAGGGCTACCCCTGGAGGAGGGGCAGACCCTATGTTAATGCCACTGGCTTAATTAAATGACTTCACCTTTCTGAGCTTCAATTTACCTCTCTAGAAAAATATAGTCATGTGACTTCTCTCTTCATGTCTATTCTACAAAATCTAGTTGGCTATCCAGAGGGAGAGGATAGTAAAACTGATATAAGAGATCCACAAATAAAATTACATAAAGCAGCAAAGAGAAAGTATTTGAAACAAGCATAAAAAATAGTAATAGCTATATTACATGAAAAAAATTCTACAAAAAAGGAAAAAGTAATCACTAGAAAAGTGGGAAAAGGGAAATGAATTGGGAATCCATGGAAAACAGAAAATCATCAATTACATTTATAATTTTTAAAGTTAAAAAAAAAAGATGAAAATTGCAATGCAGAGAAAGTAGTGTTCTAAATATTGACCTTTCTCTTTGTTTTAGTCTAAAGAGTAATTTAGCTTAAATAGATGTGAAAGGCTAAATATATTCTCCTCCATGCACATCACTTACAGGTTTTTTATCAATGCTAGTGGACCCCAGTTCACTCAGATCATAAATAGGTATCAGGCATCTGAGAACAAGTACATTCACAAATAGGCTAAATTTTGTCTGTTTCCCTTATCACAACCTTCTCATCTTGTGCCTCAAATTCAATCACTATCTCTCAATAATAATCACCAAGCTTCCACTAGTATGTTAAAAATTTCAGCTTTTTTCTCTCACACGCTTGTTAGCAAGATAAGACAGGTAAATCAAGCAGTGACATTTTAAGTAAACTAGTTCCACTTAGGAAATTGACCTAAAAAACAATTTTTAACCTGGTGCTAATTGAAACATTGAATAAGCACTCCTGCTTCTTAGAGAAAAATAATTGGGAACTAGGTGATGATGCCATATTTATTTTAATGTGATCCTGACACGGGCTTAAAAGGGAAAAAAATAGAAAAACTATTCACTCTCAAATGGAAATGGCTTCATAAGACTATAAAGAATTGGTAATGCTGAGCAACAGTCCATGAGAAACTGGTTATTATCAACAGTTAGTGCCTAGTTTGCTAGTTAATGAGGTGAGAAGAAACCAAGAGTGGTTAATAATCCCATAAACTGTTCATAATCAAATCATTACAATGTTCATTATAGAATTAAGGGGATTGTAACCATGAAAATAAGATAAATATAAAATCACTGCTATTGTTCTACATGTGTTATGGTAAAGCTTATTTTATAAAGCTAGATGGAGCTCAAAGAAGATGTCACTTTATCCCGGAAAATTTTTTTCCAAAAAAATCAGATTGCATGGATTTTAGTGATAACACCTAAAAAATATTTGTTCTCCTTTTGCCACATAATATTTTTTTTAAAAAAACTTAATTTTCCAAGCAATTTGTTGAAAGATTTAACTTCCTAGACACTATATATGCTCACAAGACAAGTTGTTAGGAAAACAAACTATTTTCCAATTATGTTGGAAGCATAACTCTATTAGATTTATTTATTTATTTATTTATTTTAATTTTTTATTTATTTTTTATTTTTTTATTTGTAAAATGATATATAATACATATGCATATATGTGCATTTGTTTACATAAATGTTATTTGTTATATATATATGTATACATTTTATAAAGGTGCCTAGATTACCCAAATATTACTAAGAAACTACAGGGATTCCCATGCTCCCCGCCACCCACACCCCCGACACCACCCCACACAACCATTCCCCATCCACGT
>JAQZBX010030331.1:0-26865 GCA_029593785.1 Cabassous unicinctus | reverse complement strand
AAAAAAAAAAGAAAAGTGTCATTACTAACTACAGCCCATATCTTATACCTTTCCCCCAACCCACCCCACTATTTTGTTTGTTTGTTCATAAACCATACAATTTATCTAAAGTGTACAATCCATGGCATTTGGTATAATCACAGAGTTGTGCATCTATCACTTCAATCAATATGACAGCATTTTAATTACACCAAAAAAGAAAGAAAGAAAGAAAACAACCACTGTCATACCCATATGTTAGCACTACTAATTACAAATCCTATGATTTGCTTTCTTTATTCCTATACATTTCCAAACATTTCCAAACAACTTTTTTTTACCAATTCTGCACAGATTATACCTCAGCTTTCCATTCTTTAACCACATTATATTCTCTAGTGACTTTTATTCTAGCAATTAACTCCATGAGTTTGCTCATTGTATTTAGTTCATAACAGTGAAATCATACAATATTTGTGCTTTTGTGCTTGGCTTGCTTCACTCAACATAATGTCTTCCAGGTTCATCCATGTTGTCATATGCTTCATGATTTCATTTCTTCTTACAGCTGAATAATATTCCATTGTGTGTATATAGCACAATTTGTTTATCTATTTATTAGCTGATGACACCTGGGTTGTTTCCATCTTTTGGCAATTGTGAATAATGCCTCTATGAACATCAGTCCAGATGTCTGTTTGTGTCACTGGTCTCAGTTCTTCCAGGTATATAATAGTGGTATTGCTGGGTCACATGGCAGATCTATATCCAACTTCCTTAGGAACTGCCAAACAGACTTCCACAGTGGCTGTACCATTCTACTTTCCCTCCAAAGTGTATAAGCATTCTATCTCTCCACATCCTCTTCAACAAGTGTAGAATTCTGTTTTGTTAATAGTGGCCATTCTAGTAAGGTGTGAAATACCTTATTGTAGTTTTGATTTGCATTTTCCTAATAGCCAGTGATATTGAACACTTTCTTGTGTTTTTTCACCATTTGTATTTCTTCTTTTTTTAAAAGATTTATTTATTTATTTATTCCTCCCCACACCCCCACCCCCATTGTTTTGTGCTCACTGTTTGCTCTCTGTGTGTTCTTCTGTATCTGCTTGTCTTCTCCTTTGGGGGCACCGGGAACCAATTCTGGGACCTTCTGGAGTGGGAGAGAGGTGCTCAATCTCATTCGCCACCTCAGCTCCCTGGTCGGCTGCATTTCTTATTGTTTCTCCTCTGTGTCCCTTTTTGTTGCATCATCTTGCTGTTCCAGCTCTACGTGCAGGCCAGCACTCCTGTGCAGGCCAGCTCTCTGCTCGGGCCAGCTCTCCACTCAGGCCAGCTTGCCTTTCACCAGGAGGCCCTGGGAGTCAAACCCTGGACCTCCTATATGGTAGATTGGAGTCCAGTTGCTTGAGCTACATCCATTTCCCCGTATTTCTTCTTTAGAAAAATGTCTATTCAGGTCTTTTGCCCATTTTTTTGATCAGGTCATTTTTTTTTTTAATTATTGAGTTGTAGGATTTCTTTATATATCATGGATATTTGACCCTTGTCAGATGTGTGGTTTCCAAATATTTTTTCCCATTGAGTAGGCTGCCTTTTTACCCTCTTCACAAAGTCCTTTGAGGTACAGAAGTGTTTAATTTTGAGGAGGTACTGTTTGCCTATTTTTCCTTTTGTTGCTCGTGCTTTGGGTATAAAGTTTAAGAGACCCCGACTTACTACAAGGTCTTGTTGATGTTTCCCTACATTATCTTCTAGGAGTTTTATGGTTCTGGCTTTTATGTTTAGGTCTTCGATCCATTTTGAGTTGCTTTTTGTATGGGGAGTAAGATAGGGGTCCTCTTTCATTCTTTTGGTTATGGATATCCAGTTCTCCCAGCACCATTTGTTGAAGAGACTGTTCTGTCCCAGAAAGGTGGACTTGGTAGGCTTATCAAAAATCAGTTGACTAGGGAGCAGATGTAGCTCAAGTAGTCGAATCCCTGCTTCCCATGTATGAGGTCCCACGTTCTATCCCTAGTACCTCCTCAAAAAAAATTCAGTTGACTATAGAGGTGAAGGTCTACTTCTGAACTCTCAATTTGATTCCATTGATCAATATGTCTATCTTTATGCCAATACCAAGCCGTTATGATCATGGTAGCTTTATAACACACTTCAAGGTCAGGAAGCGTGAGTTCTCTAACTTCTCTAACTTTGCTTTTTTTTAGGATGGTTTTGGCTATTGAGGAACCTTTTCCTTTCCAAATAAATTTGGTAATTGACTTTTCTGTTTCTGTAAAGTAGACTGTTAGAATTTTGATTGGTATTGAATCTATAAATCAGTTTGGGTAGAATGGACATCTTTACACTGTTTAGTCTTCCAACCCATGACCATGGAATGTCCCTCCATTTGTTTAGGTCTTCTTTGATTTCTGTTAGCAGTGCTTTGTAGTTTTCTGAATACAGATCCTTTACATTCCTGGTTAAATTAATTCCCAGGTATTTGATTCTTTTTGTTGCTATTGTAAATGGAATTTTCTTGATTTCTTCCTCAGCTTGGTCATTATTAGTGTATAGTAACACTACTGATTTTTTCTTTTTAAGGTACTGTGGGCTGGGGATTGAACCTAGGACCTTGTATGTGGGAAGCCAGACCTCAACCACTGAGCCACATCGGCTTCCTTGAGTTGATTTTTTCATTTGTTTTGCTTGTTGTTTTTGTTTTTTCAGGAGGCACCAGGAACCAAACCTGGGACCTCCAGTGTGGGAGGTGGGTGCTCAACCACTTGAGCCACATCCGCTCCCAACACTCCTAATTTTTGCATGTTGATCTTGTATCCTTCTACTTTGCTGAACTCATTTATTAGTCCTAATAAGTTTGTTGTAGATATTTCAGATTTTCTAAACATAGGATCATGTCATCTGCTAATAGTGAGAGTTTTGCTTCCCCTTTTCCAATTTGGATGCCTTTTATTTCTTTCTTCTTGCCTAATTGCTCTAGTTAGAACTCCTAGCACAATGTTGAATAACACTGTTGTCAGTGGGCATCCTTGTCTTGTTTCTGATCTTAGAGGAAAGCTTTCAACCTCTCCCCATTGAGTACGATGTTGACTGTAGGATTTTCATATATGCCCTTTATTATGTTGAGGAAATTTCCTTCTATACCTATCTTTCAAAGTGTTTTTACTCAAGAAAGGATGCTGGGTTTTGTTAAATGCCCTTTCTGCATCAATCAAGATGATCATGTGCCTTTTTCCTTTGATTTGTTAATGTGGCATATTATATTAATTGATTTTCTTATTTTCTCATGTTGATCCACCCTTGCATACCAGGAAGAAAGCCCACTTGATCATGCTGTATAATTCTTTTAATATGCTGTTGGATTCGATTTGCAAGTAATTTTTGTTGAAAATTTTTGGATCTATATTCATTAGAGATTGGTCTATAATTTTCTTTTCTTGTAGTATCTTTATCTGGCTTTGGTATTAGGGTGATATTGGCTTCAGAAAATATGTTGAGTGGTTTCCCTTCTTTTCAATTTTTTGGAAGAGTTTAAACAGGATTGATTCTTCTCAAAATGTTTGGTAGAATTCACCTGTGAAGCCATCTGGTCCTGGGCATTTCTTTGTTGGAAGATTTTTGATAACTGATTCAATCTCTTTACTTGTGATTGGTTTGTTGAGTTCCTGTACTTCCTGTAGAGTCTTTGTGGGTTGTTGGCACATTTCTAGGAATTTGTCCATTTCATCTAGGTTGACTAATTTCTTGGCATACAGTTTCTCATAATATCTTCTTATGATCCTTTTTATTTCTATAGGGTCAGTCATAATGCCCTCCCCCCCATTCTTGTTTCATTTATCTGCATCTTCTCTCGTTTTTTCTTTGTTAGTCTAGCTAAGTGTTCTTCAATTTTATTGATCTTCTAAAAGTACCAGCTTTTGATTTTGTTGATTTTCTCTATTTTGTTGTTGTTGTTGTTGTTCTCAATTTCATTTATTTCTGCTCTAATATTTGTTATTTCTTCCTTCTGCTTGCTTTGGGATTAGTTTGCTGGTCTTTTTCTAGTTTTTCCAGGTGTTCAGTTAGGTCTTTGACTTTAGCTCTCTCTTCTTTTTAAATACAGGCATTTAGGGCTATACATTTCCCTCTCAATACTGTCTTCACAGTATCCCATAAGTTTTGATAAGTTGTATTCTCGTTTTCACTTGTCTCTAGATATCTATTGATTTCTCTTGAAATTTCTTCTTTGACCAACTGATTGTTTAGGAGTGTGTCTAGCCTCCATATATTTGTGAATTTTCCCACTTCCTGCCTATTACTAATTTTAAGCTTCATTCCATTATGATCAGAGAAGGTGCTTTGTATAATTTCAATCTTCTTAAATTTCTTGAGAGCTGTTTTGTGGCCCAACATAGGGTCTATCCTGGAGAAAGATCCATGAGCACTTAAGAAGACTATATAACCTGCTGGTTAGGAGTACAATGTTCTGTATAAGTGTCAGGTCCAGCTTGTTTATCATGTTGGGTCAAGCTCTCTGTTTCCTTGTTGATCTTCTGTGTTGTTGTTCCAGCTATTGATGTGAGTGGTATGTTGAAGTCTCCATTATTGTAGAGACATTTATCTCTCCTTTCAGTTTTAGGAGTTTGCCTCATATATATATATATATATATATATATTTTTTTTTTTTCCAGGGAAGAGCGTGAACGCAGTCCCCCACTACCACAAATTATGCAGTCGAGTTTCCCACATTTGGGGAAATCGCAGGGGTCAGCACATCCGGAGTGCAATGGATAAGCCTCGCCCTGGGAAAACCACCTTCGTGATCATGGTATCTCCCCTGCCAGGTAAATATGCCTCATGTATTTTTGGGCACCCTCGTTAGGTGCATATATACTTATGACTGTTACTCCTTCCTGGTGGATTGCACCATTTATTATAATGGCCTTGTGGCATGTCATCACATTTTTGCATTAAAGTCTATTTTGTCTGACACCATTACAGCTACCCCTGCTCTCTTTTGGTTACTGTTTGCATGAAATATATTTTTCCAACCTTTCACTCTCATTCTATTTGCATCCTTGGGTATAATCAAGTCTCCTGAAGAAAGCATATGGATGGCTCATGTTTTCTTATCCATTCAGTCAGCCTATGTCTTTTGATTAGGGACATTGACATTAACAGTCAATGTTATTACTGTAAAGATATTACTTCAAACATTTTATCCTTTGACATTCCTATGTCACATCTTATGTTTGTCTTTTAACCCTTTTGGTTACCCTTACTGATAGTCTATCCCTTCTACACTCTCCTCCAAGCTCCTCTCTCTTGTCTTGTCTTTTCTGGCTGCAGAATTCCCTTTAGTGCTTCCTGCAGAGCCAGATTCTTGTTTACAAACTCTCTTAGTTTCCATTTATCTGAATATTTTCAACTCACCATCATATTTGAAGGACAGTTTTGCCAGATAAAGAATTCTTGGCTGGCAGTTTTTGTCTTTCAGTACCTTAATTATATCATGCCACTGCCTTCTTGCCTCCATGGTTTCTGAAGTGAGAGCTGCACTAAGTCTTACTGGACATTCCTTGTATGTGATGTTTTGCTTCTCTCCTGCTGCTTTCAGAATTTTCTCTTTATCTTTTGCATTTGGCATTCTGAATATTATGTGTCTTGGGGTAGGTCTATTTGGATTTATTCTAATTGGAGTACACTATGTATTCCTGGACATGTATATTCATTTCTTTCATGGGAGTTGGGAAATTTTTGGCCATTATTTCCTCAAATACTCTTTCTGCCCCTGTATTAGTCAGGGTTCTCTTGGGAAACAGAATCATCAGGAGATATCTATCAATAATATGAGATTCTAAAAGAGTCTTTCACGCGACCGTGGGGATGCACAAGTCCAGGTTCCACAGGCAGGCTGCAAATCAGGGGTTCCGATGAAAGTCCGATGAAAGGTCCTTGATGAGTTTCTGGGAGAAGTTGGCTGTCCAAGGACAAGCTGGGAAATTCTCTCTGAATGTTGAAATCACTTCCCCTTTTAAGGCATTCAACTGATTGGATAAAAGCATCCCTCATTGATGATGCAATCTCCCTGATTGATGCAGATGTAATCAGCCATCCACACAGTAAACTCACTGGTGATCAGAGTCCATAAATGCTCTTGTATTACAATTAGCCTAGTGCTTGCTGGACCAAACACCTGGACACAATTACCTGGCCCAGTTGACACATTAGCCTAACCATCACAGCCCCCTTTCCCTACTCTTCTCCTCTGGAACTCCCAAAACACGTATATTGGTGTACTTCATGCTATCACTCAGCTCCCTGAGCCCCTACTCATTTGTTTTCCCACTATTTTCTCTCTCAGTTATTCTCTCTTTTCACTTTCAGCTGTTCTGTCCTCTTTGTTGCTGATTCTTCCTTCCATGATTTCAAATCTACTGTTATATGCCTCCATTGCATTTTAAAAAAAACTTTTTATTAGTGAAGTTGTGGGTTTATAGAACAATCATGCATAAAATACAGGATTCCCATATACCACCCCACTAATAACACCTTACATTAGTGGAGAACATTTTATATAATTGATGATAGCAATTTTTTGTAATTATACTATTTTTAACAGTAGTTTCATTTGTTAAACTTGATGAAAGGTCATTAAAATAGTACTATTAGCTATTGTCCATAGTTTTTATTAGATGTATTTTTCCAACATACTATATTATTAACACATTGTATTAGTGTCATACATTTGTTATAATTCATGAAAGAAAACTCTTATACTTGTACTATTAACTATAGTCCACCATCTATAATAGGGTTCACTGTGTTATATTGTCCTATGCTTTTCCTTTAATTTTTTAAATCAAATCAATTTTATTGATACAGATTAATAAAGCATAAATCCATCCAAAATATAAAATCAATGGTATTCAGTGTACTAACATATTTGTGCATTCATCACTTCAATCGCCTCTATTGTATTTTAATCTTATTTATATATTTCATTCCCATATGCTCTATTTTTCTACCCAAGATTTCAAATTTTTCTTTGTGCTTGCCTAGTGACTTAATATCTTTTCTTTAGATATGTTGCCCTTCAACTCTATAATTTTATTTAGGAGATTTGTAAGAACCTCACTGATTAGTTGTTTCACATCCTGTGTCTTTGCCTGGATTGTTCCTTTGCCTGGGTCATAGCTTCCTTTTTAAAGTATGGCTTGTAATTTTTTGCTGATGTCTAGGCATCTGATTACAATGGTGAGCTTACCCTGATATTCAATTTCTCTCTCTTGCTTAGGGATTTACTTTTAAGTAGCTGTGTGCTACCACTATTCTTCAATTCTTGGTTCAACTTGTTTTAGGATTGCCTCTTTTAAGTTCTCAAATTAGGGCTAAGGATCCAGTAAGGGGCTACAGGCCAGTTTCCAAGGGCCTTGGCAAGGGGGAAGTAAAGGCACTTGATGGCCTCTTTTATGCATTTATCATTTTCCCCCTTCTTTTCATGCACTCTTCTTGTCTGCCAGCAGATGGAGCTCTTTGGCAGACCTCTCAGCTCAGACCCCAGATGCTAGGGGGAATGGAGTCACTGTAACCCCACTTGGATGCATCATGTAGAAGTAATATCCTCAGGGCCAAGCCTCCCAAACTTTCTCAGAAGCTGTTCTACTCCCTTGGCCCACCGCACCCTCTATCTGTGTCCTCAGCAAGCAGCCCAGGGAAGTAGGGAGGGTGTTTGAGAAGGCAAATTATCTTTAGCTCCCTGCCAGGTCTCAGGGCAAACAATGTCATAGCCCCACCCAGCCTGGAAGTATGTGACCCCTCCAGAGCCGGAGATCAAGTTCGCTGGCCAAAATCTGAATTTGCTGTAGGCTGTGTCCCTCCCTCTCCTCTCTCTTGGGGAAGAGGACCCCTGTAAACCTTCTTTCCACAGCCTCTAGTCAGGGGCCAGAGAACCCCCTGCTGCTTTCTCCAAGGGTGGTGGGATGGGCATCAGCAACTGCTGTTGCAGCTTTACTCACGGGATTTCTCCACCCAGCCAAGACTCCTTTTCTTTGCTCCCTCTCTTCTGGGTGGTGTCTAGCGTTCCCCTGGTGTCCTAAGCCCCGTACAGTCTCCACCTGTCCTCTAGCTATTTTTCTGGGAGACAAGTGATCCCTCTGCTTCTATAATCCTCCATCTTCCTGGGAGTTCTCCTGGGTTGGGATTTTTCCCTTTTTAGATTTAGTCACTAGTTTGGAAGTTTATTTCCCTTTGTTTTGTTATATCACCTTGTTGTATAATTTATTTTTGGTGTTTTAGCCAGAAGGTAGGTACCACTGCATTGCAGCATGTGGGTTTTAAAGACCTTTCTGCAAGACATGATGGTGAGACCTGCTTGTGTTTGTAGGAAGGTGCAGAACACTATGTATAATATGATTTGATTAATTGAGAACGTGCAAAACACTATGAATAGTAAATTTTTATTTATAAAAAATAAAATTATACAGGTCCACTCATTTATGCCGGAATAGGCAATTGATTTTTCTGGAACTATATTTAGGAAGCTTAAGAGTGGATTACCTGTAAGGAGTGCAATAGGAGTCAGGAGGGCTGGAAAGGTGACTTATTTTTCACTTTAGAACCTTTCTGTGCTCTTTGAATTTACCACAGGCTTATATTATTTTAGTTAAACTTATAAATAAATGCATTTAACAATCACTATTTTTGCCTTTCCTTTTGTCTATAGTAAAGCATTTAGCAAGTTTTTACAATGTGAGGAAAGTTAAGACTAAAAACAGCAGGTGTCTGTTTTGACAAAATGAGTGCAAGCAAACTGGAAAAGCCTAACACAAAAGAAAAAGATCAGCCTGTGCTTTCCCTTCTTTATAAATATAAAGAGAAATCTTCCCCAAATTGTCCCTGTGAGAAATTTTGAAAGCTAAAACCAAATAAAACAAAACAGAAAATCCAGTAAAAACATAAACATTTGATGCCAAAGGCACGAGATAAAAAGGCAAGACTTTCCAGTAAAGAACCAAAAATTCCTGTCTGGTAAGCTCACAAGGATTCTTGCTCAGGACTATCTGAGCCAAGACAGTGGAAAGCTAAGTGTGTAGCTGTTGAAATGCTTTCACAGGACTAGTTCTACTGTGGTTCTTGCTTCTCTGCTTACAAAATGTAGTAACAATTCAATAATTGGAGAATATTTACTACCCACTCACTGGCCTGAAGATCTAGAGAGGAGCAGGTATTCAATAAAACACACACATTCATATCATTCATATTCTCTCCCCCCTCCCAGACACACACACATGCTCACACTTGCACACTTAGTGACATAGAAGGCCACTCACTCCTCTGCCTATCAATCAAAATAATCCTCTAAAGCAGGGGCTCTTAACAAGGGGTCAATGAACTTGAATTTAAATTTAAAAAAATTATTCTTGTGGGGACATGTTGGTGTGGGTGTGATATATTCATTAAATAATATACACTATAGTGTGCACTTAGTAAGGGGTCTGTGGTTTTCACCTGACTGGCAAAGGGATCTGTGGAACAAAAAAGGTTAAGAACCCCTGCTCTAAAGGGAGGAAACCCAGGGTAACACTGGGGACACTTAATACTGAAAGAAGACACACCCAAGGTGAGAATGAGAAAAATACTGAAGGAAGATAATAAGCTACCAAAAGGGCTACTGTTTCATGTTGGGAGCTGAAATGAATGTTGGAAACACTTGCAACATACAAAACAAACAAACAAACAAAAAAACAACTTTAAAAACAAATTAAATTTAGCCTAGGATTTCATAAATCCTAGGATAAATTTAATTCACTATATTTCAAATACAAAACAATTTTCTGTGGTGATATGTGTATGTATGTAATTATGTGTGTATGTATATATTTCAATAAATAAGCTATATAAAAGAAATAATTATAGAAGCAATTCTGTATTCTCTCAAGGGGATGGTGGGAACCCCCGAACTTGGAGCCAGTTGGTCAGAAGTGTGGGTGGCCTGGTGTTACCCAAACTTGTAGCTGGCACCTGAAGTGAGGCCAGTGTTACAGGGACTGTGCCTTTAGCCTGTGAAGTCTGACCTAACTCTAGGTAATTAGAGTCAGAACCGCAGTGCAGTTGGTGCCAGAAGTTACTGTAGGCCCTTATAAGTGTAAGAGGGAGGCAGAAGAGAGAGAATCAGAGAGCTGGCAGTCAGCAGTTGCAGGCTTTGAAGGTGGAGGAAGGGGGTCTTGAACCAAGGAAAGTGGGTGGCCTCTGGAAGCTGGAAAAGCCATAGAGATGTCTTCTCTCCTAGGGCCTCCAGAAGGAATGCTGCCACACCAACACTTTGATTTTAGCCCAGTGAGACCCATTTCAGATTTCTGACCTCCGGAACTTAAGATAATAAATTTGTGTTGTTTTCAGTTTGTGGTCATTTGTTACCACAGCGATTGAAATCTAATACAGTTGGGCTGTTTTTCTGAATTCTAGCCTTGATAACAATGACACTTTCCAAGAAAACAGTGCCCAGTCTTAAGTTTTCTTTTCCTGCTTTTGCAAAGGAAATGCCTGACCCAGGTTCTGATTACCCTTTTCCATCCTCACCATCATCTTCCTCAAAATATCAATATGGCAATACCGGTGTATTGACTCAGCAGTGCTATTGCTATATCACTATGGCATGAAAATGTTATTTTAAATAACAGCCATTACAGATTTCTGGTATTCTGACTTTAATAAAGACAGCAGCACTTGCCTCTATACTCCCATACATCTTCTCCATTAAACAAGCAATGTGATGAAACCATGGGAAGAGCAGATGCCTATAAATTCACCTCCTTTCATTAAACTGCTTATGTGAAAGGATAAATGGACATTCTCGGCCATAGGAAACTTGCTGTTCTCTTTATACTGAAGTGTTGGTTTTTTTTCCTGACTTCTTGAAAATGAAGTCAAAAGTTCTTGAAATGTTTGTCAGGTTCATCAACAAGCCCATTTTGACCTTTTATACTCATCCAAGCTAGGATGTAACAAGCTCTTTTCAGCAAATTCATTATGACGCTTTGTTCTTTTTTAAAAAAATTTTTATTATTTTTTAAAGTAGGTACCAGGGATTAAACCCAGGACCTCGTACATGGGAAGCAAGCACTCAACGACTGAGCTACATCTGCTCCCCAATGAGAGTTGGTTTTTTCATTTGTTTGTTTTGTTTTGTTTTTAGGAGGTACCAGGAACGGAACTTGGGACCTCGTACATGGGAAGCAGGCACTCAACTACTTGAGCTACATCCACTCCCTGATATTTTGTTCTTAAAAAATATTTACAGAGAGCAGAATTTTCCTGGCATTGGTTCCCTGGAGTCTTGCTCTGGGGCAATTCCACCATGGAGGTAGGACCTTGTGATTTCACAAGAGATTCAGACCTCTCTCCCCTCCACAGTCACTGTCAGTTAACAAGACCTTCCAGCCTCAGGCCAAGTTGCCTGACTAGGATTCTAGTCCTTTTTGAGTATCAGCTGCTACCAGTCATGTAGAATCAGGAGCAGAGCACAGCTTTCTTTCACAGCCAACTCCTTGGTTATAAGAGTCCCAGAAAGCCTGATGGCTTTCCTCCCGAAATACTGAACACTCACTTCTTTTGTTTTTTGAGGTATCAGCCTAAATGTCATTTCAGAGAGATTGGACATCCCACCTACTCAGAGTAAGTTAGGACTTTGTGGATTATACCATAAATACGAATTCCATTCATACATCTCTTCCACCCACTCTATCTCATCCCCATCTCACCTAATCAACAGGTATATATTTTATATGTACTATGTACCAAGCATTGTGCTCAGCATTGGACATTCAGTAGTGAGCAATCATCAAGAAATTCCTTCCCTCATGGAACTTCCATTTTTACTGGGAAAGCAAACTACAATCAACTAAACACACAAAATAAATGTCCACATATCAACAGGTACACTGAAATCACAGTTTAAACAACACTACCAACAACAGAAAGCAATACTCCAGAATACTAACAAAGAAATAAACACTGTTCACAAAAAAGAAGAAATGAAATTAATGAGGGGCAGATATGGCTCAGTGGTTGAGTGCCTGCTTCCCATGTAGGAGGTCCTGGGTTCATTCCCCAGTACCTCTTTTTTTTAAAAAAAAAGGAAATTACAGACTAAACATGATATTATACATGGCAGGATTGGGACCAAAAAAAATGGTACAATTATATCTAGGGGGAATATTAAAAGGATGAAAATGTAATTAATTAGGGCATAAAAATTCATTAAGTCTTTTCTTGAGTGTAGAAAGGGAAAAAAGCGAGGGGAGGTGCTTAAAGCTACTGGGTAGAGAAATAAGGAGAGGAGTGAAGTCCAGCTTTATATGGAATGAGTTCTCAGATCTTCAAATCCCAGCTCCACCTCTTTCCAACCTAGACAAGTAACTTAACTCTCTTGAGCCTTGGGACCTCTATCTGTAAATTGAGGGTATGTTCTGCCTCATAGGTTGTTGAGAACTTAAGAACAGAATGTCCATGAACTTCATTAGAGCAGTGTCCAATATACACATAAGCCATCAGTACACTGTTTCTCAATCTGAACATGACACCTGAGTGGAGAAATCACAAATAGGACTGTGGACAAAATCAGCCCTGGAAAACATGCTTGTGGGTCTAGAAGCAAAGGCACCCAGTAGTAACTTGAACACCTAGTTTCCAGATCTTCATTTCTAATACTGTTCTCTAATAAAAGGACCAGAGCTTCTTGGATAAATGGCTGATTCTAGGATGGAACAGGAAATATACAATCTGAACTTGGAGCATCATGTAGTGACAGAAAGTAAGAATGTGCTAAATACACCCTTTACACACAAACACACACAGTGATGGAGGGGTGCTCAAAGGGACACAGGAACCACCTAAAAGAGCCCCCAATGGTGAAATGTGGAAGAATTTGAGCAAGAAATTAAAGTAATATTGAAGTATAATCCAAAGTATAAAATAAATACTTGTGAGTCCATACTGATACAAATAAATGACTGAATAAATAAATAAATGGGGAGAGAATAGATCTTCCATGCAGAAAAATCCCAGTAAATGTATATAAATATACCATCTTCAAGGAGGTAGAGTATAATTCTTTCTCCTTAAGTTGTGCTGCACATAGTGACTTCCTTCCAAAAATACAGTATGGAAAGGGGAGGGAAGTACCCTACCTCTGCCACGTGATCAAGTTTAATGCCAGTGGTCATAAGTCATGCTGATAATATGGGCCCTTGATATGATGTCATGAAAATGGCACTTTACCTCTGCAATTTTTCTCCAAATAGCCCCAGTCTAATAATGAGAAAAACATCAGAGAAATCCCAATTGAGAGGCATTCTACAAAATACTTGACCAGTACTCTTCAAAACCATCTAGGCCATCAAAAACAAGCAAAGTCTGAGAAACTGTCACAACCAGGAGAAGCCCAAGAAGATATGGCTAATAAACATAACGTGGTGTCCTGGATAAGACTGTGGAACAGAAAAAGAACATCAATTAAAAATGAAGGAAATTTGAATAATGTGTGGACTTCTGTTAATAATATTGTATGAATATTAGTTTTACTAATTGTGACAGGTGTCCAATGCTAATGTAAGATGTTAATAATAGGAGAAACTAGGTATAGAGTATATGGGAATTCTCTGTACTACCTATGCAATTTTTCTATAAATCCAAATTGTTCTAATTTTTTAAAAAGTGTTTATTTAAAAAAGAGGAAAGCATTTTCATAATACCTGACTTCTTGGCCTCACAGAACCAATACAGAAAAGGTCCCCACAATTCTTCCCAGTTCAATTCCTATAGGAATCAGGATTGGAAGAACCAATACTATATTTACTCAGATCTTGAAGAAAAGATGATTCTGCTCATTGATCTAAATCTTTCTTTGCCTCTGGGTTGCTTTTTGGCTTCAATTTCAAACGCAGGGTGTATTGTTTCTCTTTTGATTTCTGAGCAGGCGTAACAGAGGGAAACTATTTCCTTTGTTTTTCATTAATGACAATTCTAAAAAAGGCTCGGGCTTTTTTAATTTGAAATTCAGGATTTTCAACCTACCTTTCCCAGCAGTTTTCTTCTAATTCCTCCAGCCTGCTTCTTTGTTGCCTTTTGGCATTTAGTGCATTGCCCCCACTTTGTTAAACTTCAGCATGATACCGAGTGTTGTTTTTAAATTGAATAATGGTTTTATTGTGATATCTTGTTTTCTTGCTTTGATATCCTATAATATAGGTCAGCACATGCCCCTTCACCGAGACAACTTGCGCCTTCCTCCCCCACTAAGGGACACAGCTCACACCAGCTGAACTGAGCAATAACCACTGCGGCAAGGAGCGCATGAGAAAGCCATTGCCTCGTGCTATTAGGCACCAACCCAGCAGGTGGTTTTAAAGAGTTGTAATACCAGAACTTGAATAGCAACAATAATAACTAATTCTGAAAAAGAAAGAAAGGGGGAGGGAAATAAAGAAGGGAAAAAGAAAAATAACTGCATTGCTTAAAGTCCGTTGCAGTTTCCTCCACGTTTCCTAAAAAAAAAAAAATCAACGTGAAGGAAACACAGTAAAAGGAAACTTTCTCAAGATTCTAAATCTCATCAAGCTGGAATCCGTGAAAATCCTGTTTAAAACCACCCCGTGAAATTGGCTCTGGGACGGCCCCCACCTCCGACTCCTCCATCATTCAGCTTCTGCATCTTTTTAACTATCACCCCGTTGGATGTCTCCTGTGGACACAGTGGCTGGCAAGAGTCGCCAGCCCAGACTTCGCTACCTGAATTTACATGTGCAGGTGGGAAGGATAAAGGTAATTGTGGTTCTGCAGCCACGAACTCAGCTCCTCACCCCTACTCACACACGTGCACGGCACATTACCAGTACATTTGGGGCTCTGTGAAGCCCAGGAAACTCTGACACTGCCCGATTCTCAGATACTTCAGATGCGGCAGGCGCCTCGGAGTGATGCCATCTTGGGATCTTACCGTCAAGAAACTACCACGGTGAGTTTTGTATTGTGTCCCCGTTCCTGAGTCTTTGAAAACTTATCCCACTTTGCTCGCAAGAAGAAGAGAACCTGCTGGTGTGGACCCTTAATTCTAACTAGAATTCCCCAAAACAGATGCTATTTACAATAACCCAAAGACCAAGCGCGGCGCTCGCCTCCTGCTCCCCGCGCGCCTCCTGCCCGCACCTCCCCATCCCCGGCTCGCGGGGTGGAAGGGCAGATGCCCCGCAGCAGACCCTCAGTCCAGGGGTCCGGGAGACCGCCTTCTGCAAGCGCTGAGTCGAGGGGCTGAAGATTTTGGGGAGGGAGGTCCAAGCAAGAGACGGTGGGACGTGGGAGGGGGCAGGTACCCGCGCAACTTACAGCCCAGGGCGACCACCAGGTAGCGCAGCAGCAGCAGGAGGAGGTGGTGGCCGCTCCTCCTCGCCATCTTCCCGAGGGTCGAGCTGCCGGTGCCTTCGAGGCCGAGGGTCCAGGCGTCAGGAGTGCGGGAGGCCCGGCGGGGGCCCCCGAACTTCTGGAGCGGGAGAGGAGGGACTCGCCAAGGCGAGAGCGAGTTGCGGAGGGCGCGGGCGCTGGTGCGCTGGCAGCTTCCCCTCTCCTGGGGGCGCCTTCTCAGCTGGGTGCCCCGGGGCAGGTCTCCCCGAGCCCAGGGATGGGGAATCTGGGGCCGATCTCCTCGAGGGTGGGTGGATGGTGAGAGGGGGAGGGCCGTGGAAGTCGGGCGAGGTGTCCGCGAGGTCCTAGCGAGGGGGCTGGAGCGGGCGAGCAGCGGAAGGGAAAGCCCTCGCGGCGCCTGCCCCCGCCGCCCCGCCGCGGGGATTGATCCGCTTTGTGTCTGGTGCGGCGCCGGACGGTCAGTTGTCCCCAGGGCGAGGAGCCCGGGGGCGGGAGGCGCGCGGGGATGGTGGGGGGCTCCCCGCCTCTCCTCCTACAACTCCTCTCCTTCCCTCCGTGGCGTAAAACTTCTTTTCGGTTCCGAGCGGTGGTGGAGACTTTGGTAAAATTTCAGGCCGCTGCGGGGGAGAGAAGGTTGGAAGTGATGGGTTTCGCCGACTCCGCCTCGGCCACGAGTTTAAAAAAAAAAAAATCAAGACTTGCGGGAAGTCTGGGCTCAGGTTTTAGCCGCAGCTTTGGCCCCTTCTCCGTTTAAGCTTTTTGCTCCTTGGAGACTTAAGTGTATTTTGTGTTCTTGGCTTTTTCACCTATCAGAGTTAGAAGGTTCATCTAAGGGTGTGAAATATTTATCATGCTTCTGTCCTGTTACGTAACTGCGGCCTTTGGAGTTTTCCACATGTTAAAACTCTACAGCTGCCCTTCGTCAGGTTTATTTTTGGTATACTGTGCTTTTAAAAGGGAAACCCATTATGAATGCTCCGTTTCGTTCTTTAAAATTGGCCAGCACTTACACTGCACACACTGCGAAGGCTAAACAGGCAATTTTTATAGTTGCTTCAAGAGTCCAAAAATGTTTGATGCATTTAAGAGCTTCTACATTAACAGGTCTTGAAAAAGGCCGTTCCCTGGAGAACTTGTTATACTCATGAACCTTTGAAAAAATTGATTTAGTGGTGTACACACAAGAATTCTGCTAGCTCAGTGGACAAAGGCAACCAGCATTAAGATATGCAGAGCTGTGCGGAATGAGGCATCCTTCCTGTTGCCTTGGTGACAGCGAGGGAAGCTTTGTGCTTGTGGGGGGAGGGGGGCAGTGTGGTGAGAGGGGCCCAGTCTGGAGAGAGGGGCATAGGACCCAAGGGGCCCAGAAAGGAAAGTCAAAATGGCAAAAATGTTAAAGCCACACACCCATGTCAAACAAGAAGAAGGGGCACAGGTTTAATGACAGACTTATACCAGTTTTTCTGGGCAATAACAAAAGACTCAATAAAAAGAAGGAATGCTTTAGTGCTTTGAAAGAAAAGTTGTTCACATCTCCTTTTCTCATTCTTGCTATTTTTCTTTTACCCCTCCCTAAAGATACACAGGAAAAGGCATACTTAAAAAAAAATTTTGTGACATCCTATGTGAGAAATTGATTCACTCGGTTATTTGTCAACCAGTGAAGGCACTTGTCAAATGCCTACAATGGGCCAGATGCAGCCACTGGTGAACAAGATTGGGGAACAATGGTGAACAACACTGAGTTTTTGCTGCTAAAGAGCTCATAGTCTTGAGGAAAGAGAGAGTCCTCTTTGGAAATAACTCTATTGCAGGGTGATAAGGATTCAAAAGACATAAAATAATAATATATCTTTTTTAAATAAACAATTTATTGAAATATATCATTCATATATGAACATACATAAACTATAAGTGTTCAGTAAACATTGTGAACTTAGAAAACAAACATGTATAACATCATACAGGGCTCCCACACATCACCCCACCACAAATACTTTGTATTGTTGTGAAACATTTGCTAACAAACCATGAAAGAGCATCGTCAAAGTATCACCACTAACTATAGTCTGTATCTTACTCCCCTATACTTTTTTTTCCCAAGGATTTATTTATTTACTTTTATCCATTCCCCCCACCCCCTGGTTTTTGCTGTTTCTGTGTCCATTCACTGGGCAACTCTGTGTCTGTTTCCTGCCCTCTCTTCTCATCCTTCTCCTGTCTTCACTGGGATTCGATCCTCAGAACCTTCGATGTGGGACAGAGGCGTTCTGCCACTTGCACCACCTTAGTTCCTGGTTTTTCGGCATGTCTCATCTTGGCTCTCCCTTGTGACACTCTCCTGTTATGCCATCATCTTGCCCCGTGGCTCGTGGGGCCTGACAGCGCACCTGTACGTGGGTCCTGGCGGCTCACGCACCTTCTATATTTTTCTCTTTTTTAATTTTTACCGGGAGGTCCTGGGAATCGAACCCAGGTCCCTCCATATGGGAGATGGACACCCAACCATTTGAGCCACATCCATCCCGCTGTTATATCTCTTAAAGTTGACCAAAGATAGCTAGAGTTACAGTCTTTTCCCATAGAGGATGGTCATATAATAAATCAGGCTTAGTTTATCACCAGCATTCTAAAAACCAGAACTAGGGAGAAAAACTAGGTCTGGGGACACATGCATGGTTTCTAATATAGCAAATGTTTAGCCTACCCTGATTATCACAAAATCAGGACAGCAAGAATATTCGCATTAATATATCCTTTTTAATGTTACCATTCCCACTTCACAGATGAGAAAACTAGGCCACGAGATAAGGGGTGTTCATTCTGTTGGGGGGAGGGAAAGGGACTTCAGTTGATTTCTTTATTAGGCCTTTGAAAGCAAGAAAATAAAGGAAGGACATAGGTAGAGCAAAGAGCAGCAACAAAAGCTGGGACATTTGAAAATATATAGTTCATTTAAGAAAAGCAAGTTTCTACAGCCCTAGAGTATATGTGGAAATGGGGCAGAGGAGGTGGTAGAAACTGAAAAGGTTAATGCTGTATTATGGACTCTAGACCTTATCCTACATGTAATGAACCTTTTTGAAAATAGATAGGATATGAAAAGCTTTTAAGTCTATAGTACTTAGAATGCTAACACTCGTGGAAATGTAGAGGATGGAGTAGAAATAAGAGAATCAGAATATTAGACAAGTCTAAAAACGATTGCAATATTCCAAAAATGATGAAAGCTTGAAACACATGGTCACCTTGTTTCCTGGTTTGAGTCTTTTGTGGACCCCCAAAAATTATGTTCTAAGCTAACCTATTCCTGTGCATGGAAGCCTATGTATGTGAGGCCTTTTGGTTAGATTCACTTAAGTGACATCTGATTAGATTATTTTTTATTAGATCACTTTAGTTAACGGCCTTTGATCAGATTGCAGGGCCCCAGGCTGGGTCCTAATCCTTTTATTGGAGTCTTATATAAACAGAACACGCAGAGAAAGGCCCCTGCGAACTACATGCAAAACCAACAAGCTTTTTGTAAGGTCTGTGTGAAAGAAACCACTGTCAGCCTGGACTAGAGGGCACCAAAAAAAAAAAAAGGAGAAATTGAAGGAAAAACAACTTGAAGGGCAAACCATGAGCACTGAGACCTGGACTTAAGATATCTTCTGGGGCCAAGAGAGAAACCTCAGCATTGTGTGTGGAAAGGTGAATTCACCCCTGTATTTGAAGAGGGTGAGCCTTTAGCCCCATTTATCAGGGGGAGTTCTGTCACCTCAGGCTTTAGAGAGGGTGAAGCACATTCCTCAGAGGTTTGGGAGAGTTAGGTTGCCACCCCCACTGTTCTGAGGGGGTTGTATATATGCCCCAGAGATTGGGGAGATTGTGACCAGCACCCCAAGTGTTCTCAGAGGGTGAAGCCTAGAGCTTGGCCACCATCAAGATGTTTGATGAGGGTAGAACCAAGAAGTAGGCCACCAGGCAAGCCCTTGGAAGGGGTGGGCCTCCACGAAGTATGGAAGAGAAGAAATCCTCTCTCTAGAGATGACTCGCAGACTTTGAAATCTAATGGAGTATGCCCTGTAGGTTTTCAGGACTGTTTAGCGACCATGACACCTGTCTTCCTTCCGATTTCTCCCTGGTGATGCAGACAAGTATCTTGTGACTGCCTGTCCTTTCTATATAGGGAAACAGACAATTTGTTTTCTAAGTTTCACAGGTCTACAGCGGAGGGGAATTTTGACCCAAGACAAACATCATGTCTATTATATTTCAGCTTAGCATTGCTATGGAAATGATTTAAAGCTTTTTGAAATATTGTGATAGAATGAATGTATTTTGCATATGGAAAGAACATGTGTTTTTGGGGTCCAGAGGGTAGAATGTCCTGGTTTGATTCTTTTGTAGATCCCCCAAAATTATGTTTTATATGCAGTTCACAGGGATCCCAACCATCAGAAAATAGGACTTTCTACAAATCCTTTCTGGATAATTGCATTTCCAATCCTGACTTGCAAAGAAATGGCTCCTTGTTTCCATGTTCAGTGAAATCCTCACATAGGACACTATTCTCTGGGGACACTTTCTAGGAGCTCAGAATTTTCCAAACCATCTACTTCTGGTTTCTTTGTGCCCAAGATTCAGTTCTCAGTTTATCCCTTTCCTCTCTCATTTCATTTTACTGTGAGCTTCAAGGAGAAGCTAGGCTGTGCTTTCCATATTTCATTTGGAAATCTCCTTACCAGGAGATCGTTTTCCAGCTCATCATTTTCAAAATCTGCCTTCCATCTAACATTAGGAGTCAATTTTGCCAAGTTCTCTGCAACTTTAAAGCAAGGACCAGCTTCCTTCCAGTTTGTCATTACTGTCTGAGGCCTCATCAGAAGTATCTTTAGCATCCATATTTTTGTCAACAGTCTCTTCAAAGCAATCTAGGCATTTTCTTTCTTTCTTTTTTTTTATTTTAAAGATTTATTCATTTACTTTTATCCATTTTTAACCCCCCCGCCATTTTTGCTGTTTCTGTGTCCATTCACTGAACAATTCTCTGTGTCTGTTTCCTGCCCTCTCTTCTCATCCTTCTCCTTCTGTCTTTACCAGGATTCAATCCTCGGAACCTCCAATGTGGGAGAGAGGCTTCCGACCACCTGTGCCACCTTAGTTTCTGGTTTTTCAGTGCTTCTTGTCTTGGCTCTCCCTTGTGTCACTTTCCTGTTCCGCCATCATCTTGCTGTGTGGCTTGGCGGTGCCTGGGGGACTCACCCACTCATGGGGCCTGGCAGCCCACCCGTGCGCAGGGGCCTGGCAGCACACCCACTTGCGGGGCCTGGTGACCCGCACACTCTCTATATTTTTCTTCTTCTATTTTTTTATTTTTACCGGGAGGTCCTAGGGATCGAGCCCATGTCCCTCCATATGGGAGATGGACACCCAACCATTTGAGCAACATCCGCCCCCCTGCTATATCTCCCAAGATTGACCAAAGATACCCCGAGTTACAGACATTTCCCATACAGGCTGGTCATATAATAAATAAGGCTTGGTTTATGCCCAGCATTCTAAAAACCAGACATAGGGAGAAAAACTAGGTCTGGGGACACATGCATGGTTTCTAATATAACAAATGTTTAGCCTACCCTGATTATCACAAAATCAGGACATTGAGAATATTTGCATAATCTAGGCATTTTCTATCAAGCGTCTCATGGGGAGCGGATGTGGCTCCAGCAGTTGAGTGCCTGCCTTCCACATGAGAGGTGCCAGGTTCAGTTCTCGGTGCCTCCTAAAGAAAACAGACAATGAACAGACAACGAGCAAACAAACAAAGGAGCCAACTCGGGGAGGAGGGAGGGGATTCTTAAATATATATTCAGAAAAAAAACATCTCACAATTCGTTCACAATCTTCCCCTTACCAGTTTATAAAACTGTTCCCACATTTTTGGTATATGCAATCAGCAGCACCCCACTCTCTCAGTAACAATTTCTGTTTTAGTTTACCAAAGGCTGCCAATGCAGTATACCAGAAATGTGTTGAGTTTTCTAGTGGGCTTTTGGAGGGGTAAAAGGTTACAGTTCCAAGGCTGTGAAAATGTCCAAATTAAGGCATCATCAGACTCAAACCAGGGCACCCTCTGAACTGTTCTATTCTCCCAGGATCATGCTGTCCTCCCCCAACCTGTCATAATCACTTTCCCTCTTTTGTCAGATAAACATAAGTGGGGTTTGGTGTTTTAGGACACCTTACCACTTTTTATTCTTTCTACCCAGTCTGAACTCAAAGTGACACATTTCCTAAAACAAGCAATGAAGAAAAGGGCTGGGTTTAAATGGAGTGACTTCTCACAACATCTCAGATCAGGTATTTCTGTATTGGATGGGTTATTTTTCCTCGGGTGTGGTAAAGGCGCTGGAAAATGTGCCCATGCAATGCAGCTTAGAGAAAAGAGAAAAAAATAGTCTTCCACTTCCAGATCCATATAAATTCCTAAGTGTCTCTCAAATAAATTTTAAATTCCTTTGGATAGAATTCAAGGTCTTGAACTAATGTGTTCCCCTTGATCTAACTACCCTATCTCTCATCATTATCTCTTCAGATTATTTTCTGGGATAAGCCTGATTTCAACATTCCATTCTCATGTGCCCACAAACATACTTATGCTGGTCATCATCCCCCCTCCTATTATGCTACAGCCAAAGAAACCTATTTCAAGAAGCCTACAGTGTCTCCAGTATGTAGCCTATGCTATTCTTCCAAAGGGACATCTTTCTTTAGGTACATTATTATAATACAGTGCTCAAAACCTAATTCCAAGAAAAAAGGATCTCATTAGCCTCACCGAGTTCTAATTACTACAAGCAAGAACATTCTTTCATGTCTTGTTTTTAGCTTCTCTCTCTCTCTCAGCACATATTTTTATTGAATGAAAATCAATAAATCCCATAAGAATTAGGTAACATGAAATTATTTTTAATGGAATTTCCTGGGAGAAGGAATTAGCGTTTACCAATCATTTGCCAGAGTCAAAGATGGGCAGCTATCAATTAGTCTATAAGCATGGAATCCTAAAAACCAGAGCTTGGGATACCTTAATTTCCAACACCACCTGGTGCCCAGCATTTCCCCCTCTCTCATTTCACAGTAAAGGAAGATGGGACCCAAAGCGTCTAAACGACTTACTTGAGATGCCACACTCAAGTAAGATAAGAAAAGAGCCAGGCCTGGAATGAACCCCAGTTATGTCTCTTCTGTGCAGTCCCCGTATCAGCATAGATCCCCCTACATTTGCTGGGAGAGGTTTTTGCATTTTTGTGTGTTAACTTGACTCAGATATAGCTTGTTATCCCTCAGAGAGCCCTTGCCTAGAATAGCTACATTTAATATATGTCCTTAAAAGAGTATGTAGGGAGGGTAAGAGCTCTCCATTGGCTGCAGGAAATGATACAATTTAACTCAACATTTTGGATCTGGCGTGATATAGTTGAGATGGGAAGATGCTGAAAGGATTTAACATAGACTCAGAGATTCTTCCGTTTGGCCACTGCCCTCCAGAACATTTCTAGATAATGATGATGATGATAATATTAATTGTTAACACTTATTGAGTAAATACTACATGCCTGGCACTGTGCAAAGCACTTTATAAGCACTATCTAAATAAACAACTTTGTGAAGAGATATTATTAATTTCATCTTGCAGATGAGGAAACAAGAACTTGGAAAAATTAAGGCTCTGGCAAATAGGACATAACTGAGCCAGATTTAAACCCAGGTATTTCTCACTCTAAGTCTCATGTTCTTAACCACCAGGTAATTGAAACGATGGATTCCAATGCAGTGTATAGTCCCCCTTCTTATAGCAAGAAGCAAATGTCATCCTGAATGCTATTCCCTGATCTCTGCAATGGCAATGCGATGATTATTTGTTTGAGACTTGATATTTTTAAGTCCATTTATATGCATTTTCTCTTTGGAGCCCTGCGACAACCCAATGAGAAAGGTGCGATTATGTATATTTTAACAGTACTATCTATAACAGGTATCAGTAAGTGCCTAATAAACTTCAGATTCCAAACCAATAGAAACATCTCATTTCTTTATGATCATTATTCAGGATGTTCTGAGTGACTAGTAGGGCATGACGCAACCTGGAGATATGAAAAGCATGCTGTTGGAAGCCTGTCTCGCTGGATTTGGGCCCTATCTCCATGTGGTTCGTAAAGGAGACTCAGAGACTTAATAACCTGATCATGTTGACTAAGTTAGTGACCCTGGGCATTCGGTCTCCAAACACCTTGCTATTGCCCAGTCACTCGCTTCAGTTATCACCCATGTGCTAATGATGATTCTAGCTCAGATCTTTCCCCCATGCTCCAAACCCTTTCCCCCTTTTCCCTGTGTTTAGAATATCCCTATGTATTAGTCTGCTAAAGGGATGCTGATGCAAATTACCAGAATCTTTTGGCTTTTATAAAGGGTATTTATTTGGTGTAAAGGCTCACAGTTACAAGGCCCTCAAGAGTCCAACTCAAGGCTGCTTTCTCACCAAAGTCAGTTGCCACGTGTTGAAGCAAGATGGTCGTTGATCTCGGCCTCATCTCTCAGGGCTTCCTAGATCAGTCTCTGGCATAAGGCTCGTTTCTTTCTGGGCCTTCTCAGCTGCTCAGCTGCTCTGTTCTCTTCAGCTGCAAACTATCAGGCAAATGGCTCATATCTCCCCAGGGCTTTAGCTGTTCCAGCCTTCTATCTGTCACATGGCAAAGTTTTCTCCTTTTCTCGTGTGTCTTCATGAGTGAGTGTCTGTTTATATAGCCTCACCAAGGGGGCAGGGACTCAACCTGAGTCATGCCTTACTGATGTGGCCAAATCGAAGCCTTAATCGTAACAGGTAATTTAATCAAGGGTCCCTCAACTGAAACTAGTATAATCAAAGGGTTTCACACCCAGAACAGATTAGTTTACAATCTTTCTCTTTTTTTGGGGATCCACAAATAATCTCAAAGTGCCACACGTTACCTAGATGTGCTGCTCAAAACCAATATGTCTGAAATTGAGCTGACCTAATCACTTCCACACCAAAGCTTCTCTTTCTCCACTTTTCCTCTCCTTCTCTTCCATCCCTTCTGTCTTCCATTATCAAATATGTAATGAGCACTACTGCATGCCAGCCACTGTTCCAGTGGTTGGGGATACAATTACGTGCAATAACAGACAACTTCCCACTTATGGAGATCTAGGTAGGAGATGTAGACATAAATCAGGCAATGTAAGAATGCACGCTAGGGTTGCTGTTAATGAGGGGCTTGCCTGATCAGGGAGGTCAGGGAAGACTTCCTTGAGGAAATGACACTTGAGCTTAAATCTGAAGGAAATAGGAGAGGACAGGTGGGAAGAACAGTCTATGGAAAGGGAGTACCATGTGCAAAAACCTTGTGATAAACTAGGTAATGAAAGCCAGTTATTGGGGCTGTAGCACAGCGATCAAGAGGGAGGATGATGAGAGATGGGACCAGATCATGCAATGTGAAGACAGTGGAGGGCTAACCTATGGTATGATTTCTGTATTGAAGAAAAACACTCTGGGCTAGGGCAGTAGCAGTAGTTTAGGCATAGGCTGGTGATGGTAAACAGGGAAAGGTATGGACAGATTGCAGAGATACTAAGAAGTTAAATCAATGTTACTTGGGGATAGATATAGGAGCCTGGGTCAGGGGTTTGGAGAGAACACGAGTGGAAAATTTGTAGGCAAAAAAATCTAGGGGAGACATACATGGTTGGACCTCTCTAATTGGGTACAGAATGTGAATACATTATGTTCCACTGAAATGTCCACCAAAGGGCAAAGGAGACTCTAAGTAACCAGGTAGACAAGGTGCTGCATCCTGTAGGTATCATGAAGATTCCCAAATGACTATGGCAGTAGTCACGGAAGCAAGCATTTTTGAGTTGAACAACATGGACTTGCCTTCACCAAAGGTGATCTGGCTTCTTTAGCAGATGAGTGCCCAACCTACCAACAAAGGGAAGTGCTGATTCTCCAACATGGCCTCATTTTCCAGGGTAACTGGTGGTTGCAGTTACAGTGGACCCTCCCATTTATCTTCTCAGAGATGGTGATGTGGATTTCTTTTTAATGCCCAAAGCATTTCTGCCAGCATCACCACTTGTGGAACTATAAAATGGTTTATCCATACTTCATTACCTCCTCCAGGGGACAGGGCGAGGGGAGTGCAACAAGAGAGTCAGACCTAGGCATTTCACTGGTCTTAGCATGTACCCACCCCTCAGAGGCAATGGCTTGAGAGAAAGGTGGGTTGACTTGTCGGAGGCTAGTTATGGTGCCAGTTAGGAGACAGCATCCTGTGAGTTTGATGCTCTGTCCCCCTTAGCCAGAACACACGGGTTCAAAACTTGGGTTGAAAATGGGAATAGCCCCTCTAACCATTACCAATGAAAGGAATCTTTGGTTCTCATCCCAGTGACCTTGGCTTTAGTGGTATATGAGGCCTATTGCTTTAAGGAAGAAAGTTTCCACCAGGAAACACTCATGATTCTGTTAAATAGGAATCCGAGACTGAGCCCTGGAAAATTTTAGCTACTTATTTATTGAAACAACAGATAGTAAAAAGACTCACTGTACTGATGATGGGAGGTGATTAATTCTGATTACCTTGGGGATACCATGTGGTCAAGGTACACTCTGTCAGGAACCTGGGGATTCTTTGCTTAGTAGTCCCAGTTAAAGGAAACTGCAGCAACCCAGTAAAGAAAGGGCCACCAAGGACTCAGTTCCTAAAGGAATGGAGGTCAGTTCACCCCATCAGGTAAACAGTTCCATCAGTTGAGATGCTGGCAAAGGGAAGGGGAACAGAGACTGGGAGGTGGAAGTAGAAAACTAAGCTCGTCAAGTTGGGACTTGAGGTCAGCTACAGAAGTTGGGACTAAAGCAATTTAAGTTTTGTGATTATTCCTTCCCCACCCCCTGCCTTTTATGAAATGTACAACTGGTAGCTGATGTGTTAGATTTCAGCTTGGAGTATGTCCAAATTGACAACATCTGGTTATAGTATCTGTGACATTTTGTGTATTCCGAGATGGGAGTATGATGTGAGGGGCAAAAGGGGTAGATTATGCTGTATGTCTTCTGTTTGCCCCTCCAGAGTCATTCTCCACCTTTCTGCACCCTACTTTTTGCTCTGAGTCTGACCTTCATGGGCTGCCTTGCCCTCTACCGTCTGGTTGTGTTTAGCCAATGGGGGTCACCAGTAAGAGATTGAAGGGTGGGGGAAGAATAGGTCAGAGTATTTATTTCCCTGGTGTTTAATTTCTAAAGGCTGCCAATGCAATATAACAGAAATGGGTTGGCTTTTATAATGGGACTTTATTAGGTTAAAAGCTTACAGTTCTCAGATTGCAATCAGTAGCTGTCATAATTCTAGAAAGTCAGTAAAATTTATTTTGTACCATAGTTTGCCTTTTTTTTTTTTTTTTTTTTTT
>JAQZBX010030330.1:0-19686 GCA_029593785.1 Cabassous unicinctus | reverse complement strand
CTTGTTGTATCATTTTGTTGCACCAGCTCACTGTCTTCTTTAGGAGGCACTGGGAACTGAACCACAGACCTCTTGTGTGGTAGGCAGGAGCTCAATCACTTGATCCACATCCACTTGCCAAAACTAATTCTTGAGAGCTAGAATCTTGGCATTTGGACTCAGAAATCTCTCAGTTGAAAGGGATCTCATAGATTATCTAGATCAGTGGTTTTACAACTCCAGGCCCGTTAGTGGGGCCTGCAATCAATTTAGTTGAACAAGCTCAGTGTTTCAATTAAATAGAAGAGACTAAAATTAAAAATTGTGTCCTTGGGTAGTAAGGGAGATTATCATTTCAAAAATCTGTTTGTTACATACACATCCTTTCAGATTGATTCACATGTACTCAATGGACAAGAATCCATGGAAAAGAAAAAGAATAAACAAAAATAAACAAAAAAAAAAAAGAATCCCTAGAGGAGTAAATCTTAGGGGAGATCCTCTCTGCTTTCTTAGATCTCATCTACCCAGAGGTCACCAGAGGTGACCCACAGGCCACACTCTTGGACACCTCCCCTCACCACTTCGTTGTAATGGTTAACATTTATTGAGTGCCAGACACTGTTTTAAGCACCTTGTATTAACTTGCTGAAGCCTCGCCCCATCAAATTGGGTACTGTGACCATCTTTATTTTACAGATGAAGAAACTGAGGCACGAATTGGTTAAGTCACCTGGCCAAACGTACACAGCTTGTGGGACGTAGAGTGTGGCCTCATACTCACCATGCTTCAGTTCTGAGAACTCCTTTATCAGTCACTGCAGAAGGAACTTCCTGCGCAGGGCTTCTGGCCTGGCCCCCTCTGGGGTCACACTGGCAGGTGCCTGGAGGAAGGAGAAAAGTCCCTGCAGAACTCCCATCTCCACCAGCAATGGGTGAGGGTCTCTGGAGCACACCCTCTGAGCATCAGGGCTGCAGACCCCACCCTTGCATGGAATGCCTCGGTCCAGAACTCCATTTGTGCATGCCTTCAAACTGCACCGCTTCTAAGCTGCAGAGAAAGTTTTCTTCAAGATGGTAATAGTGAGCTTGACCTCTGGTCCATGCATCCATTCCACTTTTTGGTAATTCTTGCTGGTTTGAGTCTGAGGGACCTTAAAGCACACTGAGCCCACCAGGAAAATGAAATGGTTTTAGAGCCTTTAATTGAGAACACTCTACGTGTCAGATTTTACACATGCTGCATAGATGCGAGCTCTTATTCATGCCCTCCACCCCCACGGCCAGGCTTATTCTGTTCTGTGATGAGAGGAGATACTCTGCACAAACAAGAGTACAAATCAGGAATGGCACAAAGTATTGCAAGTGTTGTGTTCTACATATTATGGATCCAAACTTTTCCAGAAGCAAGAAGAGGTGAAGGAGGTACACAGAAAGAGCCCACTGATGTATCACATGCCTGCAGCCATGTTCCTGTTTCAAAAAGGGTCTTGAGACTGACCTCCATGCCCTGGCACCTGCTGGGGTGTGAGAAAAGGCAGGAAGAGCCTCGGCCCACTGGCAAAGGGAAGAATCCACATTACTGACCAGGATCTCCCTCCAGCTATAGAAACTGGAGAGGATGACCTGCCCTCTTCAAGGAAGTCTGGGACATGCAGGACCTCTGTAACAAGAGACGGGCAGAGTTAGGAGTCTGCTTCTGGTAACACAGGCTTACTACACACAAAGGGTTTATGTAACTGAAAAGGATCTCTCTTTTTTTAAGTCTCCCATTCCAATTCAAATGCTCCCTAGTGCTCTGCATCACATACTTCTGCTGGGCAGGATTTGGGGCAGGTCCACGAGCACTTGTTGATTTAGGAAACTATAAGAGAACCTGCACTCTCAGGACAAAGATCCATGTGCTTGGTGAGGCCAGTGGAGTGGGAAAGACCACCCACCCCTCATCCTGATAAGAGCTGACACCTTCCAAAAACTCTCAATTGCTTATTACATAATTTCTTCCCTTAGAAAACACCCATCGGTTTGGAGGAAACAGACACATCAAATAAATTCAGATGTTTTATTCTGTAAAGCACATATGCACATATCTCAAACACAGAAAATTAATCTGGAAGTGAATGTCATAACAGATCAGCTACTGACCATCATGCAACAAGATAAGTGAAATGGATCCACTGGCCCTCGTAACCCCACAGTGCCCAAGGAGGGTTGAAAAACCAGGATGTTGAATCCCTACAAACTGCCAAAGAAATGCAACAGAAATAGCAGGGTCCTAATGACAAGAAAAACTTACAAATAGAATCAAAACTGATTCAAGTCATACAGTGAAAGGACAAAAGGAAAAAGGAAAGAGATCAATATGATCTGAAACAACCATTTTAATAGTAAGTTGCTGACCTTTTATTGGACCTCCAGTCCAAGACTCCTAAGGACGAGGCTGTGCGGGGTCAGCCCAAATGGCAAACGGGCCCCACCTGCAACACTTCTTGTCCTCCTGAGGTCCACCAGCAAGGTAGAGCTGAGGAGCGGGCCTTGTCTGTGAATGCCCAGAAAGCAGAGGTCCCTGGACTTCCAGAGAGTCAATGGAGTCTCTTCCATTATCAGACTTCTACACCCAGGTCCCATGGCCTCCTGTCCTCTGCAACCTACCTTTATACATCTGACTGACTCTGGGCTTCTAGAAGACCTTTGAGAATTACCTGCAAGGGTGAATTCTAGATTTTAAAATGTGTGTCCTAGCCTCAGGACAAGTCATATTGTCCAGGGAATTTTGGCACTTCCTTTCCTCATGCCTAACTATTCCTTCCTCCCCCGGCTAAATATTCCAGCCATTCCCTATAATTAAAACAAGGGTAATTAATACTAGCAACAAGCTGGATTGAACAAACCAGTGAAATTGACTTTTTTCACCTTTCTCCTTTTATATTACTCTATAATTCCACTTCATTGGAATTTTATTAACTCAGTAAAAGCCAAATCTAAAATCTGATGGTCTTAGTGATAATGATGTTTCTATAAGCCAAACCAAATGGCTCTTTCTCAATCTTGTCTCATAAGGGTCTCAAAGTCTCTAAAGAGAAAATTAAATTAACAAGTTAGTGACATGTCATGTACGCAACTCATATCATACCAAAAACTGGGTAGACAAATATGATTATTGTGCTTGAAATGTACTAAAGAGGATAAAAAAGGGAATACTAACACATCAAGTCACTACAGTGATTGTTTCAACAATCCGCAGTAAAAGTCCACAATTGTTTTCCATTCAAGAATGCCTGAGAAAATGTTCTAGGCCAATATATTTCAGACTGCAGGAATTGAACAGACTTAGAGTTAGGAGAAAGAGTGCTGACAGTCAAGTCCGAGGTTTTAATTGCCCTTCTGCTATACAACTGCCTGGGATAACACAACAGTCATTAATGATAATGAGTTATTAAGGCAACCAGTGTTTACAATATGTGGGGGAGGCCTTGAAATAATTAAACTCCTAAAAGGTTTTTTAAAAAGGCTAGGAAGGCAGAAGGCAGGTCACAAATATAAGTAACAAGAAAGGACTGGAAAAGATAATGCACAGTTGTTTTTCTTTTTTGAAGATAAGTTATAAAGAAGAAAGGATAGGGGAACTAGATCATCAAAATGTCCAATGAAAGAAAAATGCTTTTGGTTTCCTCTGATTGGCAAATCAGAATTGCTCTCCTTTAAGTCTCACAGGCATAGTTTTTATAATGTTACTGAATCTATGAGTTGCCATCTTCCTTCTGAAGACATGCTAATTGTATAAAAATAAAATGGGAAAAAAGACACCCAGAAAGGAAGAAAAATCCATCCTCACCTAAAAACAAAAATAACAAACAAACAAAAAAACAAGAAATACTTTCAGGACTTATTATTAGACCCAATTATTCTCTTTCTATACTGTCACCTGCATTCCAGAAAGTAGAACTAACTTTTACTCTACTCTAGAATCATTTACTTAATATTTAGGCCCTTTTGAGCAAGGAAGCTGCTTTAACTTTTTTAATGGAGGGAAGGGCCAACAGAGGAGAAAAATACAGTGGAACATTCTGTGCCAACCCCAACAAGACCAGGTTTCTCACCAGTCATGTAGAAAATGAAACTTAGATCTTTACCATGTGGGTGACTTTTAAATATTTAACTTTTACTCAAGATAAAAGCACAAATCTGTCCTAACTAGAGTAGTATTAAATGTGACTATTTTATTTTCTCTTCTTCCAAAAAACAAAACAAAACAAAAAAAAAACTTAGAAAGATAGGTGTGTTCCTTGCAAGCAAAACGGAGAAAAAGGTATAATTGTTGTTACTATGATTATTAAGCCATAGACACATTAAATCCACAAAATGGATTGGTGGCTTTGGAAATGCAATATCATATCAAAGGTGCAGATGGTTTCAAACATTCTGTACACATTGGGCTGAAACAAGAACCAAAGCAAACCTCAACCCCACCAGCAATGAAATGTCCCTGTGCCCTTGGTAAAGACATCAGGACCCGCTCCGATGCGGTGAGACCCACAAATCCTCCTAGCACTAGGTAGAAACATCCCACCAAGTCCACAGGTGAGGCAGAAGGGTTCTGGCTGCACCCAGTGCAAAGCACGTGCATCATTGGACCAATTTCCAAATAGATTTTTATAAATATGTACAAATCAGTTACAGGCACTTGAAATGTCTTTGGCTGGAATAACCCAACATTGCAAGATAATGTATTCACAGAGTGTCCAGGCCCAGGCTGGGTTCAGCAGGCAATGATTATGCTTCTCTCAGTCTCTCAGAAAAAGGGGAGATGTGGGATTAGGCTTCAGCCAAAGCCACCTGGAATAGAACAAGACCAGCAATCAGGCAAACAGGAAGGCCCAAGTAACTCAACAGGCCCACCCGCACCCCGGCACCCTCAGTGGTCCTTATCCAAAGACCAGGGAGCCCCACTGCATGTATCTATCATGCAGGGAAGGCACGAAATCCTTAAGAAAAAAAATTATCTAGGAGGGAATGGAAAGAAATCTACAAGTCTAGTGGAACCACTTTGCTGAGTGACAGAGTTAACGGTTTTTAACCCTGATCAGCCTTCTGGGAGATGACTTCTTATGCTGATGGAAATGTAGGGGAGGCGGGCAGCCTACCCAGGCTCAGCTGCTCTCCAGTGGTGATCTGGGGCCAGCCAAGGCCTGGGTATATGACTGAATATCCAACACCATAATTTAGGCTGAGGGTAACCACACCTGATAAAAAGACAGGAACTAACTTCTCTGGAGGAAAGGTGCCACCCACAATCAACGGAATAAGGACTAACTGGGACTCTCTTTATACAGACACTTCTAGCAAAATACTGGGCAAACACCATCACTGCTCACCTTTTCAGGACAAAATTCAGGATTGTTTTGCCGCAATTTGCTCGGTCTGCCTTTGATAACAGCATAGCAAAACATCGTTATCACCATCACAAAGAGGAAGTAACTGGTGTGCATGAGATGCAAATTTATTAATGAACGATCATCCTAAAGAAGAGAAAAACCCAAAACATCTGCACTGAGTTACTGAAATATTTTCAAATTGTGTTTCTGGAGACAAGATTCACAACCTCCAGACCTGTGTCACCTTTAATTCTTAAGCTGGAACAGAAGGCTTCTCCTTCAGTCTTCCTGAATTGGTCCTGCTGAAAACCACCCACTCCTTCCTGGACCCTCCTCTTCTCTGGATACATTCTGTTCCTCTGATCCCTCAAGCTGCTTGGCTGAGAGCCCAGCCTGTTTCCCTAACTCGTGGCTGCTCCTCTACCAGGAAGGCCTCAGCACAGCACTTCTCCCCAGAGTCAGCACACGTCCTTCTGCCCCTCCTACTTTTACAAAGCTCTGGCTGAAAACATTTAGGTAGTCTTTGATTCATTCCTCTTTGACTCCCCGAACATAATCATTCTCCAGGCCCCACCAGTTGTTAGATCCCTGACTTGCTTCTGTTCCTTCTCCTTACTACAACTCCAGTCCTCCCACCATCGCAGCCTTGAATCCTGAAACATTCCTGCCAGGTCTCCCTGCCTCAGGCTTCCTCCCATTTACACACATCAGGTGGGCAGACCAGTCTTCCTAAGGCACTGCTTTACAAATCCCCTACAGCCCAAATGTGGTAGGCAGTGACGCCACCCCACTCGCACCCCAACTGGACAAGGTCTACATGGCTCAGACAGGCAGGAAGGGCCTTCTAGAACCACACTATCCAACCTCATCTCCACCAGTCACTCCTGCAGGCCCTTGGCCTACCAACTTCTATCTGAGAAATACCGACACAAAAGTAAGGGTGTTTACAAGTATCGGTACCATCTGTTACCAGTGGGCTTGAGTGTAAACAGAAAGCTAAGCTAGCATCCTGCCTGCTAGACTAGGTTACAGCGTCTTCTTCCCTTCTTATCTTTGTTAACTCAAACCCTACTCAGCCCTCTATATCCAGCTAGTGGTTGACTCTGCTATTTTTGTCTACTTTTCTGAACTCCAAATAACACTATTTATTGCTCATATTGACCCTAACCAAATATTCTTCCCCAAATGGTTTGTGAGCGTCAGTCTTATCTTAATTATGACTATACAGGCATCTCTTGTGACCTCCATGAGTCTGGCATGCAGCAGCTGTCCAATGATAACTGCTGCTGAACAAAGGAGAAAAGGAAGGCTGGAACCAGATGTTTTTCTAAGTCTCCACCACTCCACTTAGTCTCCCAACCCAGCTGGAAATCTGGAATGGCTAACTCAAGGAGGTTAACAGGGCTTACTCTAACAGTTCCCATGACACAAACACACACATACACACTCACATACCACTTTTCTCACTTACATCTGGAACGATCACTGTAAGCTTAGGATTTAAAGCATGATAGACTTTTCCAATGGCCCCCTTGTAACACCAGAAAGGATTGTAATCTTGAGCATATTTCGTGTTGGCGTCTCTGGCAGTTGTGAAGATCTTGTACCAGAGCGTGGCGTTGCTGTATGTGTCAGGGACACAGTGTGGTGGCTGCCTGCAGGGGAGAGGGAAAGGAACGTGCTCAGCAGCCCAAGGCATTTACTTGTGTCCCCACCTCCAGCACCTGCCCAATACCGAGTACAGAAACACATATGAAAAGGAGAAATACCAAGGTTCTTCGAGATAAATACCATTATATTTTTAGTTTGGAGTCCTTTTTATTTATTTTTAATAAACACTAACAAAAAGAAACAGGCATCTGACAGTTAAGAGTTTGAGTTTCTGCCTTAAGAATTCAATACACAGTCTTCTCACGTATGATGTGGTCAAAGAGAGATCTGCTCCTTTGAAGCCAATTTTCTCAAATTATCCAAATTCTCAGTCACAATTGGAAGTTTTATATGCAAACTTCTCCACCACACAACCAATGCCAAATTATGTTTAACTTCTTTGATCTTGTCCTACAAACCTTCAAATGTCTAAAATAGATAAATCCCAGGATAATTATTCTTATTAAAAAAGGATTCACGATAGAATTCTTTTAAATAGGCTGCATCTTATGTATTTCATATAGCTATTTATAGAGCACTAGCTCCTTTACAGGCAAAGGAGAGGCAAAGAAAATTTAAAGGTAAAGTGATAACAATGACTGCCGTTTAAGAAAACTGGCGGAAATGTTTCAGAAATCATAATGGTTAAACTTCCAGAAAAAGCTCAATTAAGACTCCTAAATTTAAAAAAAATAATAACAACAACACTTTCTGGATAGTGGAAGTAAACAAAACCTTTATTTTCCGGGTGCCTTAATTAAGGGTCTTTCCGGTCGTATTTGTCTTCTTGGCTTAGAATCAGCTCCTATTTGTCTTTACTTGGCAAGGAAAGGCAGCCCAAGAACATCCAGCAACAACCAGATGCTTTCAACCCTGTTGAAGCACTGAATTTTTGATACTTATATGCATAAAGTTCTACCTTTAGAATTCCAAATTAAACTTGAATAATCCTTTAGACAGGTTCTGGTAATGATAAATTTACAAAGTAATACAACGCGAGCCACCGTGAGAATGTCCTGCTGAAGCATCCCAGTTGTGTTCATGGTAAATGGTGCTTCTCTCACACATCCACCAAGTTTGGGAAACTACTTACACAGTGACAGGAAACACTCCAGGGGTGGCTGTGAGGGTCATGCAGGCTGTGAACACCACCTGCTCACAGTGACCGTGAAGGGCACAGTCATCTGAGCTCCAAGCTGTAGGCAGGGTAAAGGTAATGTTTATCTCCTCATGGGCTTCCCTGCCTACAAAAGAGCAATTGGGTTTTTTTGGTCAGTAAAGACAAGTACTCAAATGTTTATTATTCTCTAGGATTTGAATGCCTAAAATCAAACCCACCCAGGAATCACCAATCAGCCCAGACACCTGTCTTTGTGGGGTTTCAGGACCAGAAAATACTTTAGGAGATGGAGGAGTAGCTCCAAGCCAGACCATGATGGCCTGCTCAGCGGGCAGAGCCACAAGTGGCAAATGGAGAGGAGCTGCTTTTCAGCCAGAGCCCAGGCAATATCCAGATGGAGAGGTGGGGCTGAGTAAATTGTCACCACCACTGTTTTAGCATTTGTACAATGAGCACTCTTGCCCCTTTCAAACTGCTGTGATATGTATTATTTCACTTACAATTTACCAAAGAAGCATGACCATTCATCTTTGGCATATGAGCAAAATGAGGATCAGAGGGTTCAACAGACTTAAGAAAGGTCACAGAACTGGTAAGTGGGGAAGCTCAGACTGAAACTTAGGTGTTCTAACTCCGCAGTAGAAGAAAAAGGTCTGCCTGCCATGTGGAAAACCCAGATGTTGCCCTTACCTTGGTTACCATGGGAAGTGTTCACCTGTAATGACAAACAAGAGGCTGGCAGCCACTTCCTAGTTCCTTTAAGGACTTTAAAAGGTTCTTGGTAGCCAAAACCAAAGGTTTCTCTTCCAAGCCCAGGCCTTCTACATGAAGCTTTTCCTGATTATTCTTCTACTGCTTTCTCTTCCTTCCCCCGAGTCACTTATAATCTGTCACAGTTTTAGTACTGGTCAAAAGGCAGTGCTCAGTGTTTTACAGGTATTTCTTTTTCCTTTTATTTAACAAACACTTCTATAGCATTTCCTTTGTGGCAGAACTATTTTAAGTGTTTGATAAATATTAACGCACAATATCCTTGACTTTCCAATAATCCCAAAATTCTAAAGGGAAGAAGCTAGATCTTAGACTTTTTCTAGTTCTTCCCAGTAGCTAGCGCAGTGCTGAACATATGGTAGGCATTCAAAAATTTGCAGACTGATAGTAATATCTACAGTAAGCATTGCAAACTCCAACAGGATAAACCTGAATAAAAACTGTGTTTGTAAACATTAGGACCAGTAACAGGGCCTCTTTATAGTTTCTTACACTTGCAGGCTTTTATCGAAAGCCTACTGCATGCCAAGCACTTTATTAAGTGAAGATCTAGTAGAAATGGTTTCTTCTTGACTTGGTGTAGCTCAAACTCAACGAAAGGAGACACAAAAAATAAGAGTGCAATGAGCACAAACGTATACTGCTAATACTCTCTGTCTTGTAGTAGCTGTTGCCTGAGAAAGTCTGAAAGGAAAATGGCTAACATTCACATACCTGAAAGTCCAATCTGATGCCCTAAAATGGTTGAGTACAGATGTGTGACATTGCGAGAGTAGCCTCCAAAGGGTTTCAGTGGATCCAGGGTTAGAGTGATTGCAACTGAGATGTTGAGTGGGCCCGAGTCCTCCAGGGCCTGGGGGGACTGGGTGGACGCCCTGGCCTGCCCGCTGGTCATTGTGCTTTCCAGAGTTGTGGTGTCATTTGTGAGGTGCTTTAATGTTTCATTCTCCGATACACACAAGTCCAAATCATTAAACCGCAGCAGGAAAGTATTCCAATCCTTCAGTAAAATGAAACAGAGACAAGTGTGAGCAATCCCAAAGTGCTCCCACTACAGGAACACAGCCATGACCTCGGTGTGGCATCGCACCACACTGGGAAAACTATAGATCCGAGTCAATCATTTTAAAAGAGCAACAACAATGCAGCCATTGTCCTTTTGCGCTGGCATAACAGTGCCTTTCCAAATCACTTTCACAGCCATAATCCAAACTATGAACTCTTCTTCATTGGTATGAGATACCAAATAAGCTATGAAGGTAAATTAACTTACTCAATATGAAAAAAAAAGCCAAAATAGCATATTATACTAGAGAAAATTACCTAACCTCAGAATCAAACTTTAAAGGAAAGCTTGAACAAAAGTAGTAAAACATTAATCCTAACTCATTTAATAGTTACAATTAGTTACTTTTTAAAAAAATAAGGCTGCTTTAAAATAATTGCTCAAAGGGGTCAGTATCTGCAACTGCGGTATTTACCTGCCTCATCATAAACTTTGTACTCTACCTTAAAGAAGGAACTTCAAAAGGGAGGAGAAAAGATATTTTTAGGGTTCTCTTATTATCTACCACCTATATGGGTTATTTTAAGTTGTAAGTGAGGGGAGCGGATGTAGTTCAAGTGGTTGAGTGCCTGCTTCCCATATACGAGGTCCCAGGTTCAATCCCCAGGACCTCCAAAAAACAAACAAACAAATGAAAAAGACCAACTCTAATTGGGGAGTGGATGTAGATCAATGGTTGAGCGCCTGCTTCCCATGTACAAGGTCCTAGGTTCAATCCCAGGCACCTAAAAAAAAAAAATTGTGAGTTTTTCAAACACATACAGCTGGTTATGTCATAGTTAAACTGATGCCAACATAAGAAAGTGCTGTAGTCTTTATTTTGGCTTTAGCGAGAACCCAATAGTGAGGCCAAGCTGAACTAGCAACAACAAACCTACTCTAGGCTGTTACATATAACTTCTTTCTCCCAGGCAATATTAGTTTACAAAAAGTTGCCAAATGTGAAGACAAACTAAGTTACACTTCTAAATACTCTAGCACTAGTGCATTAATTAAATGCCTTTTGTCCAATAGATGGGTAGGTGGGTGGGTGGCTGGCTGGATGGATGGAAGAGATAGAGGGAGAGCATGATGAATGTGGCAAAACATTAAAAATAGGTGGATCTGGGCATCTGGGTGGGGGGGTGTTGCAGTTCTCTGTATGGGTTTTGTATTATTTCTGTAACTGTCCTGTAAGTTTGAAACTATTTCAAAATAAAAACTTTCTATTTTTTAAAAAATGACTGTGACTTTCATCTTGGTAGCAGACTCTATTGCCTTCTTGGTTTGCCTGCTTTGACGAAGAAAGCTGCCATGTTGGAGAAGGTCACATGGCAAAGAACTGAGGGCAGTCTCCAGCTAGCAAGGAACTAAGGCCCTCTGTCCAACAACCTCTGAGAAACTGAGTCCTACTAATAACCACGAGATGCTGGGAGTAGATCTTTCCATAGTCAAGCCTTAAGAGAGCAGAGCTCAGCCAACACCTTGCATGCAACCTTGTGAGAGACCATGAAGCAGAAGACCCAGTTAAATTCCTGACCAGCAGAAATTGTGAGATAATAAATGTGTTGTTTAATACTGCTAAAAAATTGTTTTGCAAATAAATGCCTTCTTCCCAAAGAGCAATCCTCAAGTAGTCAGACAAGCCTGTCTTTAACAAAGCATCAGTGTAACTGATATTTAGTTAAGACCACAAACTGGATGTATTAAATTCTATTCTCCCTAACATCTGCAAACTCAGCAGACCATTCTAGAACATTAGGGCTGAAAATGAACATTCTAGGCTCACTCCTTCATAATCCACACATGAGAAAACTGAGGCCCGGAACAAATTAGGGACATAATTGAAAGCAGAATCAGGACTAAGTTTTCCGATTCACAGCTCAAAAATTTTCCCAATATACCACTGCCTTTCCTACAATCTAAGGTCTTCATTTGAAAATAAAATCACTAAAAAAATCATAACCAAAGTTCTGCAGCATCTTGGCATTGCTTTCCTGCTGCGCTCTATTGCATGTTAAGCCAATGCCAGGCCCCATTTTTTTTTTCATTAAGGGCCAATTATCCTTGGCTACATCTTAACCATTGGCCTTGGCCAAATGTTCAACATGAAATGGAGCTCTGTGGGAAAGCAATGCCAAGATGCTGCAGAGCTTTGATTGTGAAGGAATGGGCCTAGAATATTCATTTTTTGTCCTAATGTGGGTATAGCTTGTTTGTGTAACCTTTAAAGATTCAGGCACAGGGAGAAGTAAACCAGCCAGTATGTTTCTTGGTAAGAAACTATTAGAAAAGGTTTCATGGTAGAAATAGCTAAAACTCAACACTTGAATTGTGTCTGAGTGTAAAGACCGTCCCTCCAGCCAAGATCACCTATAATCTAGAAAGCTGCAGAGCACAAGAAAAAGCCATGATCCCAATTACAGAGTAGAACTCTTGTCTCCACCACAAGGCAGCCGCAATGCAGCCAACAACACAATCCCAAACCCTACCCCCACTTCCCCACCCCTAGGAAGAAAAACTGAGAAGACACTCTAGGAATCTATTAAGACAGGAACTAATTTATCCTAAAAGAAAAACCTTATCCACCAGCAAAGTCACCATATCATTAATTCAGCATAAGTTCTACTACACAAAAGAAATTTATCAATGGGTATATTGTCACTCACCTCTATCAAACTATTATATAATAACAAATTATTATTTTTTTAGGAGGTCCCAGGGATTGAACCCAGGACCTCATACATGGGAAGCAGGTGTTCAACCATAAGCTACATCCACTCCCCAATGAGAGTTGGTTTTTTTGTGTTTGTTTTGTTTTTAGTAGGAGACAGGGTTGAACCCAGGACCTCATACATAGGAAGCAGGTACTCAACTGCTTGAACTACATCCACTCCCAAATTTTTATTGTTTTGATATGCAAAATACATCTTTTAAAATAAAACTGTATATCATTTATACATGAAAATACATAAACAGTAAGTGTATAGTAAAAGTTGTGAACTTAAAACAAACATGCACATTATTGTACCGGGCTTCCATATATCACTCTACCACCTACACCTTGCATTGTTGTGAGATATTTCTTACAAACTATGAAATAGCATCATCAAAATATTACTACTAACTATAGCCCTTATCTTACATTTGGTGCATTTCTCCAACCTACCCAATGATTAACACCCTGTATTAGTATTATAGTTCATGAGAGAATGTTCTCATATTTGTTCTGTTAGCCAGTCCATCTTCTACGACTGAATTCCCTGTGTTATACAGTCCCATGCATTGTATAATCCATTCAACAAAAATATGTATCTTTTAAAATCTGCATTGTACACATTCAAGACTATTACATAACTAAAGATTAGAGATCAATGCCCTAATAATTTATCTAATTGACCAAAATGTAAAAATATAGAAGGCAAGTCTGTAGATAACTGAAGTTTTCCTTGCTTAAAAGACATTTTTTTTGAAAACTAGATCCTGTTTTCTAACTTCTTCAGGATTTCTTATCCAATGAAAAAGTCATGCATCCAGCTGATGCTTATATGTGGCTTTAAAATGTCAAATGGGGGAGTGAGTGGAGCTCAGTGGTTGAGTGCCTGCTTCCCACGTACGAGATTCCAGAGTCAATCCCCGGTCCCAGTACATTAATTTTTAATTTAAAAAAAAAAATTTTAATTAAAATGTCAAATGCTAATAGTTACTTAAATCTGCAATGAGCTAAATTAATATGAATTTCAAAAAAGTGAGTTCTCTAGCATCTTGACACAAAATATTATAAAAATATACTTTCCAAAATGCATGTTTTATTGCTGAAAAGGTCTAATTTAAACTGGTAGCATTATTTAAACCAAACAATAACTAGATTATTTCCTAACAATGCAGGTCACAGGAAGATGGAAGACAGGAAATCCTTAATAAATACAGGCCTTTCTCACTGGAAGAAAAATGTCACACCAAAGAAAGGTGTATGGAGACCCAAAGGTATTTCCCCATTCTACAAGATCTATAAGAGAATTCAGAATATACTCTACCTCTGCCATTTCTGGTGACTTAATCTCCTTGATTTTGAAGAAATAGCCCAGGGTCAGGAAAGCTATTGCCATGGCGCTTACACTGATCATAAAAACGACCAGAGGAGGCCGACTGCTGATGTACACCTTCAGGTTCTCCAGGGGGTTGATGTTGAACATTATTCTGATCAGGTCCACCTGAAAGGAATGAATATTAACATCAAAAGACTTGCAGACTGACTTGCCAAAAGAAAAGCTATGATTCTTACTACTGTCTCCTTCAGCAGTGGATAAAACACTAAATGTTAACTGTGGTTATCTCAAGGTGGTAGGATCTTGAAAGACTGCATTTTATACTTTGGTTTGAATCTTCTTTATATTTTATAATGAACATTGTTACTTCTATATTAAGAAAATGTTTAAGTAGGTCAGTAGTAGGACACAATACATGCCTACATGTACAAAAACAAACTGAGAATGCGTTCATATCCTGCTTCTAAAAAGCTGAATTCTTCTATTTACTCAGCATTCATCTGGGGCCTGGTCACTGCTGTATCACACATGCCAAACCCAGCACCTGGCACAGAACAGACATTCAATAAATATTGAACAAATTTTATCACGTTCCTGCTCAAAACCCTCCTAATGCCACCCACTGGACATAGGATGAGGTCAGTGACAGTTCCATGTCATTGGCCTATGGGGTTTTATGAACTGGAAGCCCTTCCAACCTCTCTGACCACATCACCATCAACCTATTCTCCCCTTCATGGGGCTTTGGCCCCAGTGGCCTTCTTGCTATTTTTTTAGCATCAGCTTATTAATTTCTGCAAAGTCATCAGCTGGGATTTTGATAGAGACGGCACTGAATCTGTAGCTCAGTTTGGGCAATATTATACTACACAATGGTGTCTCATTGTGGTTCTGATATGCATTTCCTTGACAGATAGCTAGACAGTATTAAGTCTTCCAATCCATGAATATGAGATGCCTTTCCATTTATTCAAGTATTCTTTAATTTCTTCCACCAATGTTTTATAGTTTTCAAAGTGTAAGTTTGCACTGCTTTTGTTAAATTAATTCATAAATATTTTATTCTTCTTGTAATTTTTTTGAACATTGACCTTGGTTATGCCAAGTGAAAGAAGCCAGACACAAAAGATCACATATTGTATGATTCCACTTATTTGAAATACCCAGAATAGGCAAATCTATAGAGACAGAAAGTTGATTAGTGTTTGCCCATGACTGATGGGAATGGAGGGTTATTGCTAAACGGTATGGGGTTTCTTTTTGGGGTGATGAAAATTTTCTAAAACTGACTGCAATAATTATGGTTGTACAATTTTGCAGCTATACTAAAAATCATTGCGTACTTTAAATGGGTGAATTGTATGAGTGACATATCTCAATAAAGCTGTTTTTAAAAAATCAAGACCTTCTGTAGGGCAAAGGACACCATAAACCAGATTAAAAGAAAAATCCACAGACTTGGAGTATATATGTAACATGCAATATTGATAAAGGCTCAGTGTCCAGAATATAAAAAGAACTACACATTTTTAAGACACAAACACCCTACTAATAAAACATCAAAGGATTCAGGCAATTCACCCAGGAGGAAGCCTAAATGGTGGATAAAGAAGTGAAGATACTCGGTTTCAGGGAAAAGCAATTTAAAATAATGGTGAGACATCATTCCACATCTCTCTTGACCCAAAGCAGTAAGCCTTATAGCATCAAGTGTTGGCAGGAAATGTTGGAAAGGGGCCCCTTCTGCATTGCTGGGGGAAATGCAAACTGGTACAGCCTCTTTGGAGAGTGACCTGACAATACCAAATCAAGTTGAAGATAGGCCTACCTTGTGACCTAGCTGTCCTAGAATCACTCTTATACCTGCTGCAGTGCTCTCTGTGAATGAAACAGGTTAGAACTTAGCTGGGCTCCTCAGGCCAGGATAACTCAACAATCCAATGGCCTAGATCTTGGAATTGATTTGGGAGCCTAGAATCAGGTAGATTTCTAGTTTAATCTTTTTCTATAAGGGTAGCCCATTGTCCAATACCATATATTGAACAGCAGTTCATCACGTCCCCATGGATTTGTAATGCCATCTCTCACATACACCAAACTCCTTTATTCCTAGGTTTCTCTGAAATCTTGCTATCTACTACAAGAAGTCTTCCATTTTACTGTTGATATTCAAAACTGTCTTGGCTATTCTTGGCCCTTTAATCTCTCATAATGTGGTGATTTGAAACTGTATGTACCCCAGAAAAACATGTTCTTAAATCTAATCCATTCCTGTGGGTGTGAACCCATTTTAAGCAGGATCTTTTGGTGAGGCTACTTCGGTTAAGGTGTGACCTACCTCATTCAGGATGGGTCTTAATCCTATTACTGGAGTCCTTCATAAATGGAATGAATTGAGAGAGAGAAAGCGAAGGGGGGAAAAAAAAACTATAGAAGCAAGAAGCTGAAATCAACAAAACCCAGAAAAGAAGGGAGAGACCAGCAAAGGGCTGCCATGTGCCTTGCCATGTGGCAGAGGAGCCAAGGATCGCCAGTAGCTGGTCTTCAGGAAGAAAACGCTGCTTTGATTTGGACATTTGCACAGCCTCAAAACTGTAGGCTTATAAAATAATTCCCATTGTTTAAGCCAAACCATTTCATGGTAGGTATCTGCTTTAAGCAGCCTAGGAAACTAAAACACATATGAATTTTAGGTTTCAAATGTCAAGTTCCTAGAAAAATCTTCTTGGGATTTAAACCTGAATTACACTATTTATTAATTTTGGGGGAAAAAAGACATCTTTACAACATTGAGTTTCCTAATCTATAAACATGGTGTCTCTCTCCATTTATTTAGTTGAATTTTGCTTTTCAACAATTTTGTAATATTTTCTCCATAAAGGTCATAATTATGCATCTTGTTAGATTCAGAGACAGATTAATTTATGCAGATGCCATTGACGGTATCTTCTAAAAGTTACATTTTCCATTATTAGTTTATATGAAAGCAAATGTTATTATATATTGATCTTGATGCTAAGCACCTTGCTGAAATCTTTTAAATTCTAATAGTCTGTCTGTAGCTTCTCTTGCATTTTCTGTGTAGAGAGGCACATCGTTTGCAAATAACAACAACAGTTTCTTCCTTTCCAATCCTTATACCATTTTTCTTTTTTTTCCTAAGACTTTGACTAGAACCTTCACTGCAATGATGAATCAAAGTGGCCATACAGGCACACCTCAGAGACATTGCTGGTTTGGTTCCAGACAGCCACAATAAGGCAAATTCATAAGAAGGCGAGTACATGACTTTTTGGTTTCCCGGTGAATATAAAAAGTTATATTTAAACTATAGTCCATTAAGTGTGCAACAGCATTATGTCAAAAAAGAAATGTACATACCTTAAATAAAAAATACTTTACTGCTAAAAAATGCTAACCCTCATCTAAACTTTAAGTGAGCTGTAATCTTTTTATTAGTGGAAGGTTGTGCCTTGAAGGTTATGGCTGCTGACTGATCAGGGTGGTGGTTGCTGAAGGATGGGATGGCTGTGGCAATTTCTTAAATAAAACAACAATGAAGTTTGTTGCATCAATTGACTTTTCATTTCAAGAAAGATTTCTCTGTAGAATGCAATGCTGTTTGATAGCATTTTACCCACAGTAGAACTTCTTTCAAAATTGGAGTCAATCTTGTCAAACCCTGCCACTGCTTTATCGACTAAGTTTATGTAATAGTCTAAATCCTCTGTTGTCATTTCAACAATGCTCACAGCATCTTCACCAGGAATAGATTCCATCTCAAGAAACCAATTTCTTTGCTCATCCATAAGAAGCAACTCCTCATCCACTCAAGTTTTATCATGAGATTGCAGCAATTCAGTCACATCTCCAGGCTTCACTTCTAATTCTTGTTCTCTTGCTAATTCCACCACATCTACAGTTATTTCCTCCACTGAAGTCTTGAACTCCTCAGTCATCCATGAGGGTTGGAATCAACTTCTTCCAAACTCCTGAGAATGTTGATATTTTGACCTCCTCCCATGAATCACAAATGCTCTTAATGGCATCTAAAATGGTGAATCCTTTTCAGAGGTTTGCAATATACTTTGCCCAGATCCATCAGAGGAATCACTGTCTGAGGTAGCTATAGCCTAGCTTTCGACCCATATCAGCTTTCAACATGCCTTCCTCACTAAGCTTATTCATTCCTAGGTTTTGATTTTAAGTGAGACATGAGCAATTCTTCCTTTCACTTTAACACTTACAGACCATTGTAGGGTTCTTACTTGGCCTAATGTCAATATTGCTGTATCTCATGGAACTGGGAGGCCTGAGGAAAGGGAGAGGGATGGGGGAACACGTGGTCGGTGGAGCAGTCAGACCACACGCATTTATCAATTAAGTTCACTGTCTTATATGGGCACGGTTTGTGGCACCCCAAAACAATTACAACAGTACCACCAAAGATCACTGATCACAGATCACCATAAAAGATAATAATGGAAAAGTTTGAAATATTGTGAGATTTACCAAAATGTAACATAGAGACATGAAGTGAGCACATGTTATTGGAAAAATGGCATTGAAAGATTTGTTCCATGCAGGTTTGCCACAAACTTTCAATTTGCAAAGAACACAGTATCTGCAAAACACAGCATCTGTGAAGTGCAAAAAGAAAAACAAGGTATGTCCCTAGTAAGAATCCTAGCCTCATTCCTGGCTGTAAAGGAAATATTTATCTTCTTTTTTCCTCCTTTTTTTTTTTTAAGATTTATTTCTCTCCCCCGCACCCTCACCTCGTTGTTTTGCGCTCACTGTCTGCTTTGTGTCTGCTTGTCTTCTCTTTAGGTGGCACCAGGAACCGATCCTGGGACCTTCCGGAGTGGAGAGAGGCTGCTCAATCTTTTGTGCCACCTCAGCACCCTAAGGAAATGTTTAAATCTTATTCATCTTCGCTATTAAATATAGTATTTGTTATAGATTTCTAATAGAAATCCCTCACCATGTTAAGGAAGTATCATTGTGTTCCAAATTTAAAAGATTTTCATTATAAATGTTACATTTTAATGAATGCTTTATCTGCAACCTTTGAACAGGTTTCACTCCTTTAATCTGCTAACATGAACTACGTTCACTGATTTTTCATGTTGACTCATATTTCTACCTTGGATAAACATAATATGATCCTGATTTTTAAAAACTACATTGCTGGTTAATATTTGCTAAATTTTATCCTGGATTTCCAAAACTTTTCATAAGTGAGATAAACTTATAAGACACTATCATACACTCCTAGATTGGTTTTATACCTATTTTATAAAATTACCTGAATTTGTACACTCTATTTTCTAGAATTGTTTGTATAAAATAGGGTCTCTATTTCTTGGAAGTTTCACAGACCTTGGCCATAAAACTATCTGGGGTCTGCAAGGTTTTGCCTGATTTTGTAATTTGGTGGGTTGTCTTTACTTATTCAGATTTTTTTAAATAGCTCTAAGTCTGTTTTCTTTTTCCATTGAGTCTGTTTTGATAAGCTATATTATTCTAGGAAACTGACCATTTTATTTTGGTTTTTGAAATTTCTGTCATGGTACTATTTTGTAATTTGTCCAATTTTTATTTTACCTGTAGTTATGTTCTTTTTCATTATGAATGTTTTTGTATATGTTTGCCTTCTCTCTTTCTCTTTTTAATCAACCTTGCCAGAATTTTATT
>JAQZBX010030329.1:0-26871 GCA_029593785.1 Cabassous unicinctus | reverse complement strand
AAAAAAAAAAAAAAAAAAAGGATCATATGCTTGTTATTCCATACCAAGCATAAATTTATTTTTGAACACTCAAGGTTACTGTCAAAATGAATTGTTGCATAGCCATGATTCGGTCATGGAGTTGTGTAGGTCCCTCTGCAATACACTAAATGACACACAGACTTTGCTATTTTTTCCTTTCAAAAAATCTGTCTAATTTCCCAGGTTTATGTCATTTTTATGGCTGTCATTTGTCACTAGCCTGACTGGCTTGGGAAAGCAATCCTACAGAGCTTCCTAAAGCCTGGTCCCAGGGCTACTAGCTTCAGCATCATCTGGGAACTTTTTAGAAATGCAAATTTTGGGGTCTTACCTTAGACTTAACTGAGAAATTATTTTAACAAGCCTTTCAGTTAATGCCAATGTATGTGGGTGGTAAAATACAAGAACCCCTGGCATAGTGATTAAGGACACCCATTGTGGAGTCACACATAATGAAATGAATCCAGGGGGAGCATTTCCTAAAGGTAGACCTTTGGACAAGTTACTAAAAGTTACTTTGTATGATTGTGAGTATTCAGTGAGAAAATGCATGAAAAAGTGCTTAACACCAGCACACATAGAAGACACTTAAAGATGAGATGTTATTTAATAAACTTGTTAGGACTGCATAAAAGTTCATAGATTGCACCGGAAGGATTCTTTGTTGAATTAGGTATGAGTTGTAGTTCATGGATATTGTGACCAGGCCGCTGCTTAGGGGACATTTTGTTTGTTCATTTCTGGCTTCTCAGTTATGTTTTATATAGTCAAGATTGTTGGATACCAGATCTTCAATTAAAAGTTGTACCATTACAGATTGACTCATATCAAGGTTATTGTGACTGTAGTATTTTAAGGGATAATGATTATTAATCATGTGAAGAAGAATTTCTTTGGCTTTCTAGTCTCTTCTTCTTTTGACCGGGAATTTGATAAAACAAGCCAGGTGTATGGAATAGCCTTAGAATTGAGAAGGCTTATGGAGCAGTGACTTGCATTGAAAAGATGGGGCTGAAGATGTTTTTACCCTTATCTTTCTTTCCCGTATGTCATACAGCTCCGTGATAACAAAAAAAGAGCTCCCATCCACTCTATACATTCAAGAGGATCACAGGTGTTAAGTTAGATCTGCCCTCAAAAGACCGTTTATTAGGTTGTCAAATGCAGTGTTTTCCCATTTCCCTCCCCTTTACAGGGGCCAGTGTGGGGGGAGAAAGAGAACTATTCAGGATTTGAAGCAGCTGCACCAAAGTCTAGACTCATTCCAGTGTTGAGAAGGATCAGGGCCATCCCATGGCCTGAACAACATGGCATGCCTTGAGTAGAACGCACTGTTTCCAAGGCCACGCCATGCCTCCTGGATATTGTTGATGGGAAAGTTTTCAAATAAGCATGGTTTCATTTTGGATATCAGCTTCTGTAATTTTGCTGACCCTACAGCTAAAATTAACAGTACACCGTCCTGAAGCATTCATTCTTCAAAGGCCCCAAACATTTTCTTTTCCAGGTCTGAGAGGCAGACATTCAGACCCTGCTTTGAATCCTGCTTCTGCTACATGCTGGTTGTGTCTGTTAGACAAGTTACCTCCTCCCAGTCTTAATTTCCACTTCTATAAAGTAGGGGTCCTGGGGTGTGCCTACCTCAGGCCATTGAATTCAATGAAATAATGAACAAAGCACATCCACTATGGGCTAGGCATGTAGGCTCAATAAATGTTCCATGTTGGGAAGGGGCAAAAAGTTACTTATCACCTCAAGCCTAACTTCTCCACTACATTTATTTCCTCATAATATTTTTATAAATGAGGTAGTGTTATTACCTAACTGCACTACTTTTCTTTTTAAATGATAAAAGATACTGAAGTGAAGAATCAAAACTTTCACATTAAGAATTCTTGTGAGTGGGATTTACAAACTTGTTCTGAAAGCAACACCCAGGGTTTTCAGCAATGTTAAAGTGTGTATGGCTTGTCATGCAGGGGAGTGATTATTTAAAAACAACAACAACAACAAAAAAAACTAGTCTGCAATCTGACCCATATTTGACAAGAACAGAGAGGATTCTATGCACATTTTTCAGAATTCATCCAAGTGATTTTTTAAAAATCCTTCTGAGTTGTGACAGCTGTATCACTATTCAAAGCTATTTAGTATTTTAACTGACTGTTGCTTAGCATTACAAATGACTTAGGGAAAAAGAAACAAGGAGTCAGTGGAAATACATTACTTGTGTTTACCGTCCCTCCATTTTTTGTTGTATGAAAGCAGCTGGTTTGCCTTTATATGGTAAAGTGTTTCTTAAATAGTTAATTTTTGGTTAATAATGAGCTTTCACAAGAAAAACAATTTCAAATGCTAAGTATTTGTTAGATTGTTATTAATAGTGATAATAGAACTATTACATTGTCTGTCTTTACCCATTGAGGAGGGTTTCCTGGTGACAGCTGGAGTGTGGGGGAGGGGAGTCACTTTCAATCAACCAGCTGCTCTGTGCAGCATCATGATGGTAATATTTCAAAGCCCATGGATAATGCAGAAAAGAAAATGTATCACATTTCTGGGAAGCAATAGATAGTGCTCAAGAGCCCTTTGGGATCTAGAATATGGCCAACTAACAATGTGTGCATTCAGGTTTGCATGTTGGTGTTTTGTACCATGTAGTTTCTTGGACATTGTTACATGCACACCATAATTATAAAGCAATAAAGCGTAGCTCCATGGGGAGGGGGTTGGGGGAGGCTCATTACTTTGAGAAGAGGAAAGGAGAATGGAAAACAAACTTTGGTGGTGTGCAATGTGCTTTCACATAATATGCTATTTTGTTTATTCTTCACAATGACCCTATGAAGTGGAATTTTCCTCATTTTATGACTAAAGAAATGGAAACTCAGCAGGATTGATTAAATGATTTGTCAGAGCCACACATAACATAAGCGATGGCATCAATATTTGACCCCAGATCTTCTGGCTTCGGCTCCAAGAACGTTGTCATTTCACCAACAGCTGCCTCTCCATGGTGTTAACTTGCTTATGCCTTTGTAATCCAAAGTCACACTATCAGAATAGTTATGAATGAAATTTATGTATATATTACAAGGACTTCAATTTTTTTTATAAATAATGTGTGTGTGTGTGTGTGTGTATGCTTGTGTTGCCTGTGCTGGCAGCTACTTATAATTTTGTGGTTTTTTTTTTCCCTTGAGGAAAAAGTCTCTTGCATAACACTGTGTAAGAAATTTTTGCAACATTTTTTTGATGTCACAAATACCAAGTACTTGCAATTATGTGTGTTGTAATAAATCAGTTGTGATTCCAAAATTGAATAAATATAGGAATAAACATTTTGCATACTACCCACATGCCTCTTCCTTCGTATGAACATATTCAGGAAGATTTCCTTTTTCTTTCAAGTTATGTTAATTTTGTATTAATGAAGGACCTTTTGCCTTCTCAATTTCCAGCCTGTAGCTGTTATGTCCACAAAGTAATGGCTTAAAACAAATTTTGTTTCTGTGAGATGGCCTCACTGTTTTTGACTATGAGTTTTTAAGGTGCATTTCGTCTCTCTTCCCACTGCCCACACGGTAATGCCCACCCCCGGTATTTTCGTTCTTATTCTCTCTCCCCTCAAAAACCATACAAAACTTTAAAACTTATTTTCACTGTTTTCTCAAACACACCATACACCTTTACTTATAGTCTATCAAGTCCTTCATCACATGGTAATGCCACTGTCTGTGTCTCTGCTTCTCTCATTAGGCTGTGGTTTCCTGAACGGACCATGTTTGTCCCTTAGTAGATGTTCAGATACTTACTAAATGAAGGTATATATATAGAGAGATAAAATCATGTGCTTAATAGTAATTGCTGTAGTTCCACGTTTATTGTTTTTTCCTCTGGGCTCATGAAGGAGTAATGTTATGGTGTGTGTCTGATAATAAATTGAATAATGGTGAAAATGAAGGGATAAATCTCTCTAGAGAAGCATGTAGACCCGGAGACTGAAGAAGACTCTTATGCAATTTTCTTTTTTTGTGAGTGGATGAATCTAGGTGGTTCATTGATATAAAGTTCTAATCAGAAGCTTTCATTACGTGATAACATTTTTTTCAGTCTTTATTTTCAGTGAAGCACCAAGGGCGGAAGGTACAGCGTAGGAAATCCTTAGAAGTAGTCTTTGAAAATATCAACTTTGTGTAAATAGAGGACAAATTTTAAACCATTTCTTTTTCCTTTTGAGGTAACATTCTTCATCCAGTGTTCAAGTTTATATATAAACTAAATATATGACGTTGAGAAGTCTGCCTTATTTCTGCAGAAGTTGCTCTTCTGCTCCCATAACTGTTCAATCCCTTAACTCTTTGGGAGTAGCATTCCTGTTGGAGACCTTATATAACCTCCATGCTTTGGTTCTCCTATAGGCTAAAGTGCTGTACTCAGTGGAAAAGGGCGCTGCTGATGCTCAGAATAAACAGAACAGGGGCCTGCTCATCAGCCCTTGGCAGTACTCTAGGATTTTGGGTAAGGTTCTTTGATATAAACAACAGAAACTAAGTTAACTAAGTTATTCAGATAAGTTAGTCAAGAACAAGGAATCTATTGGAAGTGTATAGATAAGCTCGGAGAATCAGCAGAAAAACCAAAGCACCAGCAGCTAGGTGACCTCTGAAGGTTTGGTAGACCTACGTAGATATGGAAAGCTCCTCAAGTTACTGCTCTAAGGAGAATCAGCTCCTAAAGCTATTGATCCTTGTGTCTTTGAACAAGTTTCAAATTCCAGCAAGTCTTATTATTCCAACTTCTGTCATTGTCATCCTTAAATCTGTATAGGAAAGGGCACTTTGATTGACAGTCCTCTAAGACCACATCCCAGAATGGAGGAGTGGAGGTGGCGAGATTCCTGCTACTGAAAGAATGAAGTACGGATGCTGAGCAGCCAGAAACCTCAAGCTGTCCCCTACCGCCTAGCAATTTTGTGGATGACCCACATTCTTTGTGGGAACATAAACAACATCTTTGAAGTCTGGCATGCTTTTTCAAACTCTCTTGACTAGTTGTGCTGGGAGGATTTCAGTTATATAAATAATTCACTAACAATTCTTACACAGAGATTAATTTAAATGGGGTGGGGGTAGCTTTCCCTTTTTCACTGACTTTAGATAGATAAACAAAGGTGAGAATGGCATTACTTAAATCCTCTTGAAGGGAGTGATCTGGGGTGCTGGTATTGCAGGTCCCTGCATGACTTGTGGTATAAGGACCTGGGTCTGAAGGGTTGTCACTTGGAAAACTTTAATGAGCCCTCATTACACTAAAACTTGTGGTTTGTGGGGGAAGGAGCCGGCTTATGATTGATATTGGAAGTCATAAGTGGTGATGGATCAGAATTGGAGTTGGCACTAATTCACCTAACTGTGGAGAGCAAAATTCAAGATTATATACAAAATCCAGTAGTTTCATTTTTCAGACATTATTTTTCATGTTTAAAGATAGTCTAATCATTTCTGTTAACGCCCTAACACTTTAAAAAGGAGGGGAAAGTAGAAATGTTGCCAGCTAACATATTGAGCTTTTTTTCCCCCCTAAAATGGTGGCTCATTAAAATTCTCAAATCATCAGATAATTCTTGACAGAAACTCTGGTTTGAGATTTTATTATAAAATTTGTTTTAGTTAAAAAAATCATTTTTCTCTTTCATGTGCCTTCCACATACCCTATTGTGCTGGCTAAAAAATATATGTGTAATTGAACCACACGGTGAAGTTTAAAAATGTAGAATCATAGAAAGCCCTGGAAAATGCTAATTGGTGACTGTGTTACAGAAAACACTTTAAAACTATTTAAACTTTTTTTTTTTTTTTTGGAGGTGCCAGGGATTGAACCCAGGACCTGGTACATGGGAAGCAGGTGCTCAACCGCTGAGCTACATCCATTCCCCAATGAGAGTTATTTTTTTCGTTTGTTTGTTTTGTTTTTAGGAGGCACCAGGGATCAAACCAGGACCTCATACATGGGAAGCAGGTGCTCAACCATTTGAGCTACATCTTCTCTCCTTAAACTTTTAATCTTAATTTTTAATCTTATAAGAAAAGAAACACTATCATTTCCCAAGTTATGATTTTATATATTTATATATACATTTTCTATATATAGATGCACTGTCTCATTTAATCCTCACATAAACAAATGAGCCTGTGTTATTTCCTTTTTCGGATGAGAAAACTGGAGATTAAAGAACTTTCTTCAGGTCATATTGCTGGTGTGTGGTTAAGCTGTTAACCAAAGACCATGCCCTCAACCATTGTCCTGTGCTATATACATTCATATTGCTAGCCCTGCATTCAATTTTGAAAAAAGCATGGGGACATTTCTTTTCCCAGAGCCTGTTTACCCCCAGTTCCCTGACAACTTCTTTACGATCTGAAACTGTTCAGATGTGCTGTATTATCCATCATCTTGTGCTTTCTGTTTGCTGTGAAGGTGGTAGCAGCTCCTACATTGCCGCAGTGTCCTGTGAAGCCTTTTGTCCTTTATGTCTTAGCGCAGCCTGACAGCCTTTCATGTTGAATTCAGCAAGATTGCTTTTTCATTTAACAAAGCTGAGTGTTGCTTTCTAGGTGAAAAATAATTAAATGCTTTTAAAGATGTATTTGATTAACAGGAAGCTGATCTGTGTAAATTAATTATAACAGTAATGATGTCATAGCCTTGTCTTTTGTTATTAACCAGGTAATTGACCAGAAGTTTGGAAGCTTATTGTAACTGACAGTTAGTAGTTTGACCTTGTATGCTGTCTAGAAGTGAAACATGCACAATGAATGTAAATGCAGTTTGTTCATTGAGTTGCATCTGTTATCAGAGCATCTGATCTTGGGTTCTTAGTTTCTGTTCTTCCATTACTTCTTGCTGAAATTGGTGGTCAAGGATTATATAGTCAAGCTGAATATTATACTTATTTCTCTTACTAAAAGCATCCGACCAAACACAAATGTTGTCTATGTCCTCAAATAACTATAATCAGACGTGAAACCGTGGCACATTTAGGACATACGGTCAAGTAAACAAATGCCAAAATTAAATGAAACTTGTTTTTAAATTCTGTGTGAGAGAAGGTAAAAATTCTGTGGTAGAGAAGACATAAAAGTTGAAAATGGGGGCATATTTGATAGGTTGAGAAAGAATTTTTTCCTTTTTCTAAGTGGTCCAAGAGAGTTAAGAATGTGTGGAATTTTGAATTTTTTTTGCTTTTGTTTTTAGGAAATGAACCCAGCACCTCCCATGTGAGAAGCAGGTACTCAATTGCTTGAGCCACATCCGCTTCCTAAATTTTGAATTTTTGAATGATGAGAGCCTCTAATTTTTCTGAGTTTGGTTAAACAACTGGATTGTAGGAGTAAGTCATGGAGCTCAGAAAAAATCAGAGGTGGGAAGGGATAGTAATGACTAACAACTGGCAATTCCTAGGTGTTGTGTTACCCTTCCTCTTGTACACTTTCCACTTGGTTTTATGGTCACTTCTTCTAGAACGTGACATATGCATTCCCAGAAATGACTACGCTGTGCAAAATCATGAAATAAAAAACATAGGGCTAATGGGAAAGATGAGCTTTGAAGGATAACACTTAAAAACTTTATCAGTGGCACATTAAAAAAAAAAAAAATTAGGAACCTAATAAAATGGTAATGTGGTTTTACACATTGAATGTTAAGAAATACCTAAATACTACAATAAACTTGGCACTTGATCTTGAAAATAGGCAGAAGGGACCTCAAAAGGATTGCAGCTTATGAGGTGTTGTCAAGTGGTAGGAGGAGGGTTATCTGAAATAGGACAGAAAAGTGGTGACTGCAGATGTGGATGGGCGTGGCTTATAACACTGTGACCTGAGGTTGCTGGTAGGTGTTTGAGGTGTATGCGTGTGTGCATTTTGTGAATTTCCTCTTGGCTTTTTTTCAGCTAGGTGCAGTTTTCTGCATTCACATAGTGTTTCTCCCTGATGAAATCAGGTATAATTGTTTACGGAAAGGGTTCTTGTTCAATCTCAGGAAAGAATTCAAGGTCCAAACTAGGCAACAAGATGGTTTATTGAACAGTGTTAAAGTATTGAATGTGTTACAGGAAGGAAAGCGGGTACAAGTGGGTGGAGCATGTGCTGAGAAGTTCGCAGGTAAGGTTGTTAGTTGACATCTTCTAAGTCCTTGGGCAAGGGGTGGGTTACTGGGTAAGTTGAGCCCTTGTTTGCATAACCTTAGGCTTCTATCTCTTGCAAGCAGGTGTCTTTCTCCGGAAATTTCAATCTCATAACTGCTTGTCGGCTGCTGGTCTTCCTGCACTGTAGGGGTCTCTATTACTCTCCACGTGCCTCAGATTTCTAGATAAGTGACTCTCCACCTGCCTCAGGTCTCTAGATACCTGCCTCAGGTCTCTAGATAAGTGACACTCCACCTGCCCAGATTTCTAGATAAGTATCTACCTGCCCCCAGGTTTCTAAATACCTGATTTCTCCACATGCGCCTAGGTTCCCTATTCTCCTACCTCAATCCCCACTTCTCTGACGTGCAACCCAAAATCTTTTGAGGAAGAAGTGGACTGGAGGTCTTGTCTTCTGTAACTGCTTCTTGCTGACTGCAGTCCTACTTTGAGTTGTACTCAGAGGTGTCCCTGATACTGGGTCATTGGGGCATGGGGTTTAGGGGTTTCTGGTGGTGTGGGGTAGAAGAGGGGCGTATCCTTGGACAAAGACCTTAAGGCACTGTAGGATGCAAGGGGCAAAGGTCAATGCAAGGACTATTAAGCTTAGGGGAATTTCGAGCGGTGCAAGAAATGACCAAATGGTTGGCCAGGAAAAGTCAAAGAGGGACACCGGGGTTTTAGCCGCCTTCTTGTAGTGGGGGGCTTGATCTGTTAGGCTTTGGACATCATTTAGGATTTCTGATGACTGGTTGATATAAAAACAACATTCTTCCTTGAGGAACATACAAGCCCCTCCCTGAGCGGCAGTTAGCAAATCTAGCTAGAGATCCTACCTGCTGATTTAGCCATAAGATGCCCTTGGCTGTGGTTTCTAGCCCTTTTGCTAGTTCCCTTGAGAGGTTAGGATGGAATGCATGGCTGCTTGCCCGTGTCCTTGCACCCAGTCCAGCTCCCACTAATCAGGTGAAGTAAGGATAAGGACTGGGAGAGGAACCTTCTGGTGGGAGTGGAAGGTGTGATAGGCTGGGAGAGCAACAGACTCTGAACTGATGATGAAGTATATTTCTGGGCTTAGGAAGACTAAGGAGCACAGCCCTGTCAGTTAGCAGGGAGGGTTAAATGTGCAGGGGTCCTGCAGGGAAAGAACACGCCCTCTCTTGCCTCCAGAGTAGCGGAGAAGGAGATGGTAGCTATATGGCTGCAAGCTGAGGTAATGCAACCAGCTGGCTGGTTTCCCTGCCCCTGTCCATAAGTAGTCTTGCCTGTTTGTTTGGTGTTAGAAGCCGAATTCTGGACAGGGCCATTCTAGCTGCAGTGATGGGGGTGAGGGGGTGTTATTCCAAGTTCCCATTTGTTCCCCTCTTTCTCAAATAGGAAGGTCCCCAGTCTCCCCTCCCCTGCATTCTTTTGCTCCCAAATGAATCTACTGTTTCCACTGACAAAGCTGTTGACAAGGCAACATGGGCCTTTTAAGGTGGTGGTTTTTAAGAAAAACTTGGGGTTAGGACTATTCTGGGAGTACAGAGTTCCTGCAGAGCAGTTTATATGAGAGAAGTTTAGAAAGAAGGCCTCAGCTTCATCCAGGACGGCTTCCATAAAGTAAGCTCCAGTTGTGCAGGTGGCTGTTGCGACACGGCCATGGGGTGCCCTTGGGCTCAGGATTTATTATTGTCAACCCCGTTTTGTGACACCTTGATGTTCCAGTGATGATACTTGAGCCCGATATGGATGGTGGATCTACAAAGGGTTTTATTTAATTGTCCTATGGACTTGCCCTTGGTGACATTAGAGGAGATACAAAATGCAAAAGACTGGTTGCTTGCAAAGGAAACATTATAATGGATAGCCCTTTCGATGGGCAGGGTTTTGCCTTTAGGCATTTGGTTTAGAAGAAATGGGGATATCTCAGGGAAGTTATTTAGGGCATCCCACTGGTAATACCTCCTTGGGGCTTGGTATGGGGTGGAGTGTTAGATAGGTGAGTCCCCAATTTTTATTCTTGGCTGCCCAGGCAATGGTTTTGAGGTACTGGTGCATGCACAGCCAACAGTTACTAAGGTTTAAGGTTGTAGTTGCATGCTGAACTATAGATTGCAGTGGGATGGTTCCTGCTCCTATTTGAAACTTAAAAGTTAAGAGGAGAAGGGTGGCAGGGGTCATAATTATTGGCTTTTAGGTTTTTGTAAACAACTTTATCTCCCAAGGAGGGTTATTAAAGCAGATACGACAATAGTGGCGGCAAGCAGGAGACAATCCCAGTAGGGGCTGTTGCAGGGTAGGGGTTTCGAGGCAGATACTATCTGAAACTTAGCTTTTGTTTTTTTTGAAGATTCTACGTAGGGTAGCTGGATTCTTTTGAAGAGTTATTTTAGGTCCTCTATTGGATCACAGGTGTAGGATGGTGGTTGTTCCACGGCTTCTAAGGGTAGGGCGGGTGCTGGCCTGACTCTGGAAATTGAATCCAACTCTTATGGTTAGCAACTTTTACAGTATTTGGGGTTGCTAGGAGGACATCATAGGGGCCTGTCTATACTGGGTCCAGTGCTCCTTTTGGGTGGGATGAGTTCCAGGTTTTTATATATACTTGATCTCCTGGAGAGATCTTGCCTGCTTCTAAATCTTGTAAGGCTGGGATGGGAGAAAGTTTATTTACATGCCCACTGAGTGCCTTTTGGACCTGTTTGAGCTCCTGGTAGTAATTAAATATAGCATAAGTTTCATAGTCAATCAATAGGTCGTGAGTGAGGAATGGATGGCCATACAGGAGCTCATATGAGGGGTGGTTCTGAATCTGGGTAGGTCAATTGGCAAGAGTCCTCCAAAAGTTAAATGAGTTTCCTGGGCCATTTTAGGTAAGATTCTCTTAAGTGTTTGATTGGCCCTCTCAACTTTGCCTGATAACTGAGGTCACCAAGCACTGTGCAAAAAGTATTTGATATCCAGGGCTTTACTCACAGCTTGCGTGATTTGTGAGGTGAAAGCTGGGCCATTGTTACTGTGTAGTGATTTTGAGAGGCCAAACCTGGGGATAATTTCTTTTAACAGCGCTTTCACTGCTTCTTGAGCTCTTTCTGTTCTGGTTGGAATGCTTCTACCCATCCAGTGAAGGTGTCCCACCATGACTAGAAGGAACTTATGTCTTGGCATGGACACATTTGTGTAAAGTCAATTTGCTAATCCTCCCCCACCATTGAATAGGTTTAGTTAAGGCGGGCTTTTTTTTGCATGACTCCCTGGTGTGGATTATTCACTAGGCATGTTGGGCAAGCCTGATACTTGCTGTAGGGTTTGTAAAAGGTTTGAGGGGGCAGAGTTTCCAGTTCTGCAAGAGAGGCATCCCACCCTCTTTGTTGAGTGATACTGGCTTAAAAATATCCAAGTAAGGGCCTGGGGTAGCCATATCTTTTGCTCTTTTACATACCATCCTGATGGCTGGAGCTGACATCCCTGGTTACAGGCTGACTCATGATCCTCTGGGCTGTATTGGGCATTTTCAGGTAAAGAGGGAATCTCTGAAGTAAGGCTAAGTGATCTGCCTGGGGCTAAAGGCTTCCTGGGAATTGGGTTAGCAGTTACCCATTTCTGTGTATTTTCCCTCCACGTCCACTGAACAAGTGGGACAGGTGTGGTTTCTTCAGTGGGTCTCTGTGCCACTTGATCTGCTAGACCGCTGCCCAGTGCTATGTGCTGTTTCCTTTCTAGGCCCCTTACAATGCATGAAAGCTACTTTAGAGGGTAGAGTTAAGACTTCTATGAGATGTTTTACTTCCTTGCTGTGTTTAATGGGGGATCTGTCCAAAGTACAGAATCTCCTTTCCCTCCATATGCCTGCATGAGCATGCACACTACCAGGAAAGCATACTTAGAGTCAGTATAGATACTGACAGATTTTCCTTTGTGAGCTCTAGGGCCCTGGTGAGGGCTATGAGCTAGGCCTTTTGGGCTGATGTTCGTACGGGTAGGGATTTAGCTTCTGTGGTTCCCTGGAGAGAGACTATGGCATATCCTGCAAGTCTAGCTCCAAATTTGTTAATGAAGTTACTTCCATCTGTAAACCACTTGTTTTCAGGTTCAGAGGTGTTTCAGACACGTCAGCCCTTGCTGTATAAGAAGAATTTAGGACCGTTGAATAGTCATGGCTTAATGGTTCCCCTGAAGGGTCAGGCAACAGGGTAGCTGGGTTCAGAACAGAACAGGGCTTTATTGTGAGGCTTGGGTTTTCCAGGAGTTTGATTTGGAATTTGAGAATTCTTACAGGGGAGAGCCAGTGGGGTCCTTTGGTTTCTAGAAGCTTCTGCAGCTGATGGCTGTGTACACGGTGAGTGATTGCCCCCAAATAAATTTGGAAGCTTCCTCATTAGGAAGAAAGTGGCTGCTGCTGCCCAGAGGTACAGAGGCCAACCCTTAGCTGCCTGGTCCAAATTCTTAGAGAAATAGGCAGTGGGTTGGGGGGTATCCCCAGTGAACTGGACCAGGACACCCAGGGCTACCACTAGCCTCTCGGAGACAAAGAGGGTGAAGGGCTTTTGGACATTTGGTAGCCCTAGGGCCGGCGGGTTAGTCAGAGCTGTTTTTAGATCATAGAATGCTCTTAGTTTTGCTTCTCCCAGGTCTAGATGATCAGTTCTTTATTCTTAAGGGCTTTGTACATTGGTTTTGCAATTTACCCATACCGGGGAATCCAGATGCGGCAGTAGCCAGTGATTGCAAGGAATGTGCGGAGTTCCTTCTTGTTGAAGGGAGGATCTCCAATATGGCTTGTAACCTGTTAGTGGTGATAGACCACGTGGTGGAAGTTAACTGGAATCCCAAGAATTCCACCTTTTGTTGGGATATTTGGGCCTTCTTGGGTGAGACTCGATAGACTAGGGCACAGAGAAAGTTTAAAGTGGTGACTGTGTGGGCATGTGAGTCTTCTGCTGAAGGACTACAAATTAAGAGATAAACTACATATTGTAGGATTCCTTTCCCCCAGCAATTCTAATTGTTGCAGGTCCAGTTTCAGGGTATTTCCAAATAAGTGAGGTCTATCTCTAAATCCCTACAGCAAGACAGTCCATTGAGTTGCTGTATGGGGCTATCTGGCCATTGGAAGGCAAACAGGAGCTGGCTGTTTTTATGCATTGGGACCCTGAAGAAAGCATCCTTCAGGTCCCAAACTGTGAACCATAGCATGCCTGCTGGTATCTGGGTAAGAATGGCGTATGGGTTGGGCACCACTGGATGTACTGGGTAGCCAAATGAATTTATAGCCCTTAAGTCCTGTACTAACTGGCAGGTGCCATCCCGTTTCCAGACTGGGAGGATTGGAGTGTTACCTGGGATTGGCAAGGTTTTAAGATGCCGGCTTTCAGGTACTTTTTAATGAGAAGTTTTAGCCCTTCAGTGGCTTCAGGCTTAAGTGGATATAGTTTTATCTGAGGGAATGGTCCCTATAATGGGTATTTTATTTGAACTGGGGGCCTATGAGCTATTGCTCGTGGTTGGGAGGTGTCCCAAACCACAGGATTGACTTCTGATTCTGGTAAAGGGGTTTTGGGGGGAGCTGCTGGGCAACTGACCATGACAAAAGGTCTGTGAGATCCTGGGACTAGTTGTGTTGATGAGTTAAACCGCCACATAATGCCCCTTCCTAATAGTGTGGGGCAATTTGGCTCCAGTAAGAACTTATGGCAGCATATTTGCCCCTGAAAAACAAACATGCAGCAGTTCGGCGGTGAAATACTGGATTCTTGGTCGCCCTTCGACTCCTATGGTTCTGCATCAATTTCCCGAAAGTGCCCCCCGTAAATTCAGTTAAGACAGAATAAGTTGCTCCAGAAACTAATAAGAAAGAAATAACCTGCCACCTCCAGGTTCACCCTTGGTTCCTCCAGTAATACACGGATGGGCTGGACTGGAGTGGGGGAGGTCCCAGGGCATCCTCATTCATTGGTGTCCATGTGTTCCATGTCTGCTAGGGCCATGGCTCGAGGGACCACGATCATGCCTCTCTGGGCAGTCCCCTGATCCTGAGCTGGCCCTGGGCAATTTCACACCCAGTGTCCCACATGGTGACATCTGGGGCAAGGTGTTGGTGGGTTAGTTCCCCTGCTCTCACTGTTTGAGGGTAGCCCAGGACAGTCCCTCTGCCAGTGTCCTGGTTGCCTGCACTGGAAACAATGAGGGGTCTTACCCTTTTAGGTGAGCAGGGTAGGAGGCTACTCTTGGTTGTTCCTGCAGTCTACACAGCGAGGAATTTAGCCTGTTTGTTTATTTTGTGGTCTGAGTCCCAATTTTTGAATACTGAAAAGGCAGAGTCTAAGAGCTCATTGTTGGGGACTGGGGATCCAAAGTTTTCTCCTGATATCCGGATCTGATTGGCTGATAAAATGGGTGTTCAGAACAATTTTTCCCTCAGCTGACTCAGGGTCCAGGTTGGTGAACTGTCTTAGGGCCTCCACAATCTGCCTTTAAACAGTGCTGGATTTTCTTTTTCACCCTGGGTAATTTCTTTAAGTTTATTAAAGTTAATTGGTTTAACTATGCACTTTTTCATCCCTTCAGTTAAACAGGTTAACAAGTGGTCTCATCCCTGAGTCCTCCCCTTGTCTGATAGTCCCAGCTGGCGTCCTGGGTAGGGATGGCACTATCCCCCCCTGGGTGATCTTGGGCTTGGTCTCTAGCCATACTGTCAGCATGTTTTCTGCCCTCTGCCCAGATTCGGGCCTTTTCCTCAGGAGTGCAACATGCAGAGAGAATTACCTGAATTTCTTTCCAAGAGAGGCCATAGCAGAGGGTCAGAGTAACAAATTCCTCCACAAACTTGGCGGGGCCCTCTGAAAACCTACCTAACTGGCTTTTACCCTGGGCCGTCTGCCAGGGTGAAGGGGACTTGAACCCTAAGAGATCCCCGTTCCCCGTTTGCTACCTCCCGGAGTGGACACAGGGGAGCAGAAGGGATGTAGGAAGTGCCACTTCAGGTATGGGGAGGAGAGGTTAAGGGATCATCCTCTTCAAGCTTAGGTGGGGGCTCTGGACTGTACAGCGGAGGGCCTGAAGGGGAAAGGTCCTCTCCTTTAGGTTCCAGAGGAGTTTGAAGAGCTCGGTGCAAAGACAGGTGGGGAGGGGGTGGACAGGCTAGTTAAGACAATTCTCACTGTTACTGTTATTGGGGTGATCAGGGCTGTCCCCTTTGGAGAATAAATGTGACATGTGCCCTGCATTTTGAGGTTTTGATAAAGGACTATAAAGAGTTGGACATAAGGAACCTCTCCCCATTTCTTGTGCTTCTTGCAGGAGAGGTCTAACTGGAGGATTGTATTCCAGTTAAGAGATCCGTTAAGGGGCCAATTTTCACTATCTTCTAGGCTATATTAGGGCCAAACCTCATTACAGAGGAAGATAAGTTTCCTTTTGTGAAGATCACTGGTTGGAAGATCCTGCCAATATGCGAGGAGACATCCTAACAGGGTGTCACTCACTGGCTTAGACTGGGAACTGCCCACATCTAGGAAGAAGGAATAAGAGGAGAGTCAGGGATCCTACTTAAAAGACCCTGCAGCTCTTGAGTCCATCCCAGGCATCCCCAGGCCAGGAGAGCGAGAGCGGAAGCTCGGGGCTGTCTACCACTGTGGATTCAGGGGCATCCCCCAGACCTCCAGGGGCCTGGCCCATGAGTCATGGGACAATGATTTGTCTCCAAAGACCTACTAAATAGGAGGAAGAAAGAATGAGAAAAAGAGAGAGGTGGACAGAGGGCAGTGAGAATTAGAAGAGGACTTACCAACCTGTTGTTTTGGTACTAACTCTATGTTCAGGTCCCTTTGTGGTCCCCAAATCTTCTGTTAATGGAGAGGGTTCTTGTTCAATCACAGGAAAGAATTCAAGGACTGAACTAGACATCAAGATGGTTTATTGAAAAGTGCTAAAGTATTGAACAGTGTTAAAGGAAGGAAAGTGGGAGCAAGTGCTGAGAAGCACATGGGTAGCCTCGAAGTGGAAAAGTACCTCGAGGGGTTGTTAGTTGATATCTTATAAGTCCTTGGGCAAGGGGCAGGTTACTGGATAAGTTGAGCCCTTGTTTGCATAACATTAGGCTTTATCTCTTGCAAGCAGGTGTCTTTCTCTGGAAATCTCAATCTCATAACTTGTGCTCGGCTGCTGGTCTTTCCTCATTGTAGGGGTCTCTGACTCTCCACCTGCCCCAGGTTTCCAGATAAGTGATTACTTGCCCCAGGTTTCTAAATACCCCATTCTCCACATGCCCCAGGTTCCCTATTCTCCCTCATAATTGAATGCAAAATTTACATTACATTCAAATTGTTCCTGAATATATCAATCTCAGTGGAACAAGTTTGCAGTCTCAAAACAAGCCTCAATAGCAGAACTGACTGTACTAATTAATTACTTTTACTTCCCTAACCATTGCTCTATTTTCATGTCTCTATGCTAATAGCACATGCATGCTGTTGCTTCTGTTCAGAATTCCTTTCCCTCTTTTACGCACTTTGCATCTTTCAAGGCCTAGCTCAGGTGAGGAAACTTCTCTAAGGCCTTCTCCAAATTGGATTGGCTTACCATCTTTTATATTGGCATATACGTTTGCAGTATTTACCTATTTCCCAAAAGTGTCGGTTTTAGGTACATAAGACACAAGCGAGGAAGGGAGGGAGGGAGGGAGGGAGGGAGGAAGGAAGGAAGGGTAATCCAAATGACATTGCTCTCATTTTTGGAATAAACTCTATACAAATAGAGTAGCTGAGCAACAAAAGCCCCTAAGCTTTCTTTGACCTTCTAATCCCTGGGAACCCCAAGACAAGGTGCCTTAAGAGGCTCTAGGCCCATGTATGATTTTCTGAGTGCTCAGAGAAAGCTTGAATGCCCTCTCTGATCCCAGGAGCTTTTGGTTAATCCACTCAAAAAATGGGCAACAGTAAATGGATAAAAGTATCTGTGTGCATAAAAGGACTCCTATTTACTGCACAGTCTTCTGTCAGACTTCACCACTGGTCATGGTAGAAAGAAAGCTGGTGATGTTTTGGTGGAACTATTTTAATTGGGTTCTGCTTAATCCCCATCCTTACTCATCCTTTGAGCACGAGGCAATGCTGCCTGAGTGGGCGTGGGGAATGATCAAAGCAAAGTCCAAACTCCTGTAAAGTAAGGGACAGTAGCGTGTACTTTGTCTCTTTTTCTCTGAGCCAACTGTGATGGCTGGTCAGAATCTTATTTGTTAACGGATCCTCTTGGTAACTGTGTTAAGAGTTAGCCTCTTCCAAGCCAGGAAGAAGTCAAACTTTTCTTTCTTCTACCAAGAAGAATTCATACATTTCTTTCTGTCTCTCACTGTGTGTCTCTGTTTTAGTTTGCTAAAGGCTGCCAAGGTAATATACCAGAAATGGGTTGGCAGTGAGGATTTATTAACTTATAAGCTTACAGTTCTGAGGCCGTGAAAATGTCCAAATCAAAGCTTTATCGGGTGATACCTTTCTCCCTGAAACCAGCTGCTGGCACCCCTAGACTCATGACACTGGCGAGGCACAATGGCAGCATTGCTGTCTCTCCCTTCTCCTCCAGTTCTCGTTTTCAATTTCTGGCTGCTCTGTGTTTCAGCTTTCTGTGGGTTTCTCTCTGAGCTCCTGTCTTTTCTCTCTCCTGAGTTCTGTTGATTTCAGCTTCTTGCTTTCATGGCTTTCTCTCTGTCTGTCTCTCCATATTCATCCCATTTATAAAGGACTCGAGTAAGAGGATTAAGACCTACCCTGGGTCATGGCTTCTGAAGTAATCTAATCAAGGCTTTTAACTGAAGTAATCTAATCAAAAGCTCCCACCTATAATGGGTTCACACCTACAGGAATGGATTAGCTCTAAGAACATGATCTTTTCTGGGGTCCATAAAAGCTTCCAACTACCATAGTCCCCACGACTCTTTCTCCATCTGTATCTCTGCCTCTCCTTGGGTGTGTGTGTGTTTGGGGATGGGTGAACATTTCAGTCTGAAGAGTAAGACTTTTTGGGCTTCATATGATGCAAAGCGACTTGATGACTCCCCCTAAAGAAACTGTTTAAGAGATAGATGATCTTGGATGTCCATGGCTCCCAAACTATGCACAGAACCCAATGAAGACAACCAGGACAGCTGGCAGGCACAGAGAAGGAAGTGTTGCCTCCCTGGGGTTCTCACCATTGATTTTTTTTGTCCCTCTTTTTTTTTTTTTTTTAACCTGAAGTTTTCAAATTATTCAGGGACCATCTACATTTTGCTCACTGTTACCAAAGCCTGGTCTTCTCTTTTTACCTTGACTGAAGTACTTAGTCCCTTGGAATGAATTAATTTTGAGGTTTAATTTCTTTTACTATGTGTAATTTAATTATATGGACACACACATCTTTTTGTTGTTGTCTTTCATTTAAATTTGTTTACAGAATTTCCTAAATTTAAAGTTCCCTTCCTCAGTCTTTTGCTTTTACCTGAAACCAGCACGTCATTCCTCTGGATTTTTCACCCTTGTCCCAGACTCAGGGTGGGGAAATAGACGGTGAACCATGGGCCTCTTGTCACTAACTCCAACGCATCCTTTAAGACCATACGTATCTCACCATCTCAGGCTAACTTGTGTGCCTTTGGTCTGGGCTGTCTTTGTCATTACTTTTGGAACATGTGTGACAGTGGTTGGTTTACTTCTTTGTAAAAGGTGAGCATCTTAAGACAGGGAGTGTGTTTCAATCTTGCATTTGGTACAGAGTAGGTAACTTTTAAAATATTCAGGCAGTTGATTTCTGGCAATTTGGAAGTTGAGATAGAAGATAACGTATGCTTGCATTTTTAAACTTGCCTGTTGGCATTTAAAAATGTTGGAGCAAACCCTAATATTGTAAAATAGAATATTTATTTGAAAAAAAAAATTAGGGTAAAGAATCCTGACCAGTATTCTGAGTAGAAACCATTATTAAATATTTTCACACTATCTTTTGTGGGTTTTTCATTAGGATATAAGTTTGTCTGTAAGGAAGATAAGTCATATTTTTAAGGCATATTCATCAGAGAAGGCATGCCTGTCCGTTAAATGGTCCACTGGGATTTGGGATAAAATTTCTACTTTAGAATGGTAAAATAGGAAGGGTGTCAGCCAGAGTCCTGGATATTATTTTGGAAGACATTGAAAATAAGTGTTTCTGTTAGAATGGGAGGTAGAATATATAGAATATAAGCTCAGCTTTAAGAAGATATGTCTTATTAATGTGTTGATTCTTAATTGATGGGTTTTCACATGAATTTTATTCTATATTTTAGGTTCAGCTGTCTATATACGTCTCCAGATTCTGAAAACCTGACCATCACTGGGTTGTTTTCCAGATATCTAACTATGCAGCGGCGATCAAGAACGATAAATATTGGGCTGCTTCTGCTCCTTTCTCAAATCTTCAATGTTGGGATCAACAATATTCCACCTGTCACCCTAGCAACTTTGGCTTTTAACATCTGGTTCTTCTTGAATCCTCTAAAGCCACTGTATGACTCCTGCATTAGTGTGGAGAAGTGTTACCAGCAAAAAGACTGGCAGCGGTTAATGCTTTCCCCCTTTCACCATGCAGATGATTGGCATTTGTATTTCAACATGGCATCTATGCTATGGAAAGGAATAAACCTGGAAAGAAGATTAGGCAGTAAATGGTTTGCCTACGTAATCATCACATTCTCCCTGCTCACTGGGGTGGTATACCTGCTTTTAGAATTCACTCTTGCAGAATTTATGGGTGAACCTGACTTCAAAAGGAGCTGTGCTGTAGGCTTTTCAGGTAAGGCATATTAATTTCTGAAGGAGCTTGCCTGAAGACAGCAGGAGAGGTGTGGCTGCTGTCATTTTATGAAGCAGTGATCCTTAGTTGATAATGGGACTGAATTCAGAGTGGTTAAGCGCTTCTGGTTCCCAGATTTTGGAGGAGAGGCTGATTGGAGTACAGGAGGGGCACAGGCTTTGCTATTTCATATTATCCTGCATCATTCACTCTTGAACAATCTGGACTGGGTCCCAGTTGAATGTGGTTGTGTAGAGAAATAGAATACTGGAGAGCAACAGGTAGATTTGTGATAGGGTGTTCTCAGAAAAGATAAATGTGCCTTTTAGTAACTCCATTAAAATAAATGCACTGCACATTACCTGTGGCATGTTTTAGGAACCCGTAATTGTTACTCTACATCACTCACCCTATTTAATTCAGATGATAGATCTATAGGGAGGAGGAATTGTCTTAGTTTTGTTGGTGAAGAAGCTCAGAGCTAAAGAAGTGAGGCAATTTGCTCAAGATCACAGAGTTCACGAGTGGTAGAGGTGAGATTTGAACTCAGTCTATATGACTTAACCATGTGATTCATTGCATTGCACTCCCCCCCCCCGCCGTTGGGTCTTTTTATACATATATTCCATGGGACTTAAATGGCCCTCAGGATTTAAATTAGGTGTTCTAAAAATTAGAAGGGGAGGGGGGAAATAGTTCTGATGCAGAGGGAAATCCAATTCCTTCCTTCTGCTTTCCCTGCCATCCTCCCCCATCCCCACCAAAGTGGGAGAAGAAAGCAAATATGCCCTGTCTTCAACAGGATTTCTACTATAGAGGTTAGAAAAGTACACCTTGCTGGTATTTTATCCCCATTTTATGTGTTATATATTTAATAGCATACTGAGAGTCAGTATGAACTTCCACATTAAGAAATATCAAAGAAATAATTGCCTTGGACTTGCCTTTTTATCAAATGATGCAGAGTAGGTAGCTTTTAAAAGCTAAAGTTTTTGCAAAAGTATTCAGGAATTTGATTTCTGGCAATTTGGAAGGTGGGATAGAAAATAAATGTAGGAAGGAATAGAATATGTTTCAAAGCAAAATTTGAATGTAGTCGAATGATCGTTTTCACCTTTGATTTGTTTTCTTTGCAAATATTGATTCCCTGGTTTCTCTCCACATTTGGATTGTTGATATTTATATGCTCTTTTTTCTCTTTTAGGGGTTTTGTTTGCTTTGAAAGTTCTTAACAACCATTATTGCCCTGGGGGCTTTGTCAACGTTTTCGGTGTTCCTGTATCCAACAGATTTGCTTGCTGGGCAGAACTTGTAGCTATTCATTTCTTCTCACCAGGGTAAGTGTTTACTTTTAAAGGATAAAAATGAAGACTTTGATATTCCACAGTGTGGTGGTTTGAAGCTGTGTGTACCCCAGAAAAGCATGTTCTTAAATCTAATCCATTCCTGTGGGTATGAACTCATTTGTAAGTAGGAACTTTCCATGAGGTCACTTCAGTTAAGGTGTGGCCCACCTCAGTCAGGATGGGTCTAATCCTATTACTGGAGTCCTTTATAAAGGGAATGAATACAGAGAGAGAAGGAGAAAGCCAGAGAAGCAAGAAGCTGAAATCAACGAAACCTGGCAGAGAAGGGAGAAACCAGCACATGCCACCATGTGCCTTGCCATGTGGCAGAGGAGCCAAGGATCGCCAGCAGCCAGTCTTCAGGAAGAAAGCATCGCCTTGATGATGCCTTGATTTGTACATATTCCTGGATGCTAACTGTAAGTGAATAAATTCCCATTGTTTAAGCCAAACCATTTCATAGTATTTTCTTGGAGCAGCCTGGGAAACTCAGACACACAGAGAAAGAATTGTAATAATAATGGAGGTAACCAGTGATTTTTACAATGAAGTTTATTCTTTAACTCTAAGGCCACAATCAAGTTTAATGATTTTAATGTCAGACGTTCCTGGTTTTGAATTCTGTCAACCACTGAGCTGTGTCATTTGTGTTTCAGTTTCCTCATCTTTGAAGTAGGAATAGGAGAACCTACTATGCAGGATTGAGGACCATTATTTATTTATTTATTTTTTAAAAGATTTATTTATTTATTTATTTATCCCCCCCTTGCTGCTTGTGCTTGCTGTGTCCATTCGCTGTGTGTTTCTTCCATGTCTGCTTATCTCCCCCTTGCTGTGAGGTCCTGCTGCATCAGCCCACCGCACCACGCGGGCTGGCCCGCCCTCACAAGGAGGTCCCGGGAAGCGAACCCGGGGCCTCACACGTGGTAAACGGGGGCTCTATCGATTGAGCCACACCCGCTTCCTGTTGTGAGGTCTTGCTGCATCAGCCCACCAGGCCGCGCGGGCCGGCCTGACCTCACAAGGAGGCCCCGGAAAGCGAACCTGGGGCCTCCCATATGGTAAACGGGAGCTCTATCGATTGAGCCACACCTGCTTCCCATTGAGGACCATTATTAACTGGCCAATCAATTAGTTAATTCTAATAATAATCCAAAGAGGCACATAGAAACCAGGCAATTATGAAATAAATTATGAAAATTAAAAGCTTCAGGGCCACTAGTGCCTTTAAACTGTAAATTCTTTTTTTATAGAATTCTTAAAAAAATAAGACCTGACTCACAACCCCAATATATAGAATGACTCAACTCTAAGCTACTTAGAGAGGAAACCTGGGCTCTGTTTTCTCCACCTTCCCCTCATGCTGCTGTGGGTGCCTCAGAGGCTCCTCCACAAAACCCTAGGGCTCCAAGGAATCCAATTTGTAAACCACTGGTCTAGCTGAATCTTTACAGATGGAGACAGGGAAATTTCAGGGGTTCATCACACAGCTGTTGCCGTCACTGAACTAGGTAGGATTCAAGCTTCTTGACTCCTGGTCTGGCGCTGATGCCCATTTGTGCTGTTCTTTTCCCATTTTCTTCCTTTCTCTGCTTTCTGTTAGGAAAAAGGAGGAGGAATTGTATTATTTTCCAACCTCTTCTACTAGCTTCACTTCACTTAATCTATCTAATGCAACCAGAAACACATGGTTGGTTTGTTTGTTTTCACTGTGGGCACCTGGATACTAGTTGGAAGTGGAGGGGACTCAGGAAGAAGCAAGGAGGATTTTTTTTGCCCCCTGAGATTCTTTTCACACAGTTTTTATTTTGATTTGGGTTTATGTGACTAGGTTGGAGGTCATATTTTATTTGAAAATATTCTCCTTGGGTTGTTTGTCAGCCAGTAACCTGAGTCCTTTAGTGCTAATTTCCCATCATGGGCAGCCATTGCCAGCTGGTCTCCAAAGGGCAGTGATGTGGCCACTGAATACCACTCATTTGCAACTGCATTGTTATCTGGTGGCAGTTTAAGGAAGAAAGCCTAACAAAATCTTCAAAGTTTTCTTTGAAAAAGGGTCCAATAATATAGTCTGTCCCTTATCTGAACAGCTCTCTCTGTACCTCGCCACTCACAGCCCCCTGATTTGCTTGATGTGACTTGGTTCTCTATATAGAGACAACACCCAACATTCATATGAAAATCACTCCCTCTGGTACTTGAACTTTTCTTCTATAATGAATCCGTTGAATAGCAGTGCCTTTAATATTCTCATGCAACTATTTCTGAAGAATCTCATCATGCTTTTTGTGTGTGTGTGTGTTTTTTTAGAGTCTTCCCTTTTTATATGGAAAAAGCATGGTTGAATTTTTATGTAATATGCGCATTCTGTGTGGTGGGGCCTGACATTTTGAGCCAGGGAACTAAATGAAATTTTCTGTGTTTGAAGTTTGAAAGAATGAATCTTTTGGTTGTTTAGGATTTGACTACTTTGAATGATAAACTTCTAATATCCAGGCATTTACTTATGCATGTGTCCAAATAAAGACCAAGCTGAACACTGGCCCAGGAAACCTGAGAAGCAGTACTTCTTTGAGATGAATCTTGGAAGAATGGGAGAAACTAGAGCTCTCTTTGCCCTGCATTGTTGTTTTCCCAGTGGTTGTCAATTAGAATTTTCATTGGGAAAACACAGTAAATCTTTAGAACAAAGTCCGCCTTTATTATAGGACTGTATGAGCTGCCCTTGGGAAGAAAAAAAAATCTGTGGAATCAAATATTTTGTGGAAATTAGTAATTTCCCCACTTAGGGAGGTTTTTGAAGCAAAGGAACTCTAAATAGCCAGCACTGTCAGGGGGTGTGGACTTGACCACAAGTCTGGAGATCACACTTATTTGCATGGTGCTTATACTTTTCACAGTAGTGAGTGTACCTTATTTCAGAGATTGCTTTGCCTCACTCCCTTCTTTTCATTTCCCTTGAGGTCTTGGGGCCCTGGGAGGTGATTGTGTTTGAAGAGGTGCTGTTGCCGGATTTCCTCTAGGTTCTTGGCTATGTTACATAAAAGAATTTAAGAACATGACAGTTCCGTTAGGCCAGTAGTTTATTAAGGAAATGAGAGAAGAGAGTAGACATGGGAAAAAAAAAATAACAGATTACAGGTCCCCAGGTGTACTCACAGGCTGGTCCAGGCTGAGAAGGAAAAAAAAGAACGATGATTTAGCCTCTGTGCTTGCTTTTTTTTAAGATTTATTTTTATTTATTTATCTCCCCTCCTCCATTGTTTGCGCTCGCTGTCTGCTCTGTGTCCATTTGTTGTTTGCTCTCCATGTCTGCTCGACTTCTCTTTAGGAGGCACCAGGAACGAAACCTGGGACCTCCCATGTGGGAGAGAGATGCTCAATCGTTTGAGCCACCTCCACTCCCTGCTTTGTTGTATCTTTCATTGTGTTTCCTCTTTGTGTCTCCTTATTGTGTCATCTTATTGTGTCAGCTCACTACGCCAGCCTGTTGCACCAGCTCGCTGTCTTGCTTTTCTTCTCCAGGAGGTACCGGGAACTGAACCCAGGACCTTCCATGTGGTAGGTGGGAGCTCAGTCGCTTGAGCCACATCCACTTCCCTCTGAGCTTGCTTTTTAAACCATTAAATATTCCTTCCCTTGTTAATGTTTCTGGGAGGGGTCCCAGTTTTTTGCTGTTTTGACTGATTACCCCACCTGTCAATTCCCCTCCTGGGCGGGGGCAATGATAAGTCCCCTTGAGAATATCGAGGGCTTTTCCTTGATCCCGGGTGAAATCTCGTTCCAAATGGAGGATTCTTGTGGGGTTCTTCCTGCAGCCATTTGGTGGGGTCTTTCCCTCAGGGTGGGGGGGTCCAGGTGGAATTCTGTGGTCATGTGTTTCACAGCCATGCTTTTCTGCCAGATCCCAGATTCGTCTTCTTATTCCCTAACTAGCCTGCTTCAGCGCCTCTCTGAGATGGCAGGGAAGGGCAGACCCTCCAAGAGGCCCCAGGGAGGTGTGCTGGCTCCTTCAGGTGGGGCTGCCTCCTTCTTAGACTGGGTGCTTGCCCTTTCCCACCTTCCATCCCCACCATCAAACTTGGCAATTTTTACTTTCTAGCCCAAATTATGAACTTCTGCAATTTTTCATATGAGCCTTAGTCTATCTATGCAGAAAACTGAAGCCCAAAGAAATTAACGTTAACCAGAGTAAGGTAGCCACTCAGTGACCACGTTGGATGACATGGTCAAGTGTAAGAGGACCTGGGCTCAAGAACTAGCTGTGTGAACTCAGGCAAATCATATAACCTCTCTAAGCTTCATTTTCCTCTTGTGTAAAATGGGAATATCACTTATCCTTCTTACTTATAAGTCGGTTTTAAGGAGTTAAAGAGGTCATTCATATGAAAGTGCTTTATGAATGATAAAATACTTAATTGCTCATTTTTACTATGAAATAAACCACTGGGAGTAGGCAGTACCCACTGAAAGGAATCATGTGTGATTTCTTTTTCTTTCTAAAATTGATAAAATAAATCAAGTAAGTTATTTAATTTTGTTTGCTGGAATTCTGTCTCCCCCTTGGTCCTGCACGGCTTTTCCATCCTGAACGGCAGCAGTCTAAACATGCTGTGAGCCACTCTTAAACACTAGTCAATCAGGCCACGCCTGTCCTTGCGTTAGCACAACAGGCCTTGGCTTTAGATACTGCTTCACTGCTAATACTGGACACGAGGACTTACTCTGACTAATAAAAACTTTTTGATTAGCTTGACCAGATGAGAGAAAAGGAGATTTAATTATTTTTCACTTGTTCCAATTTTTTTTTTTAAATTAGAGAAGGTGTTCGTTTTCAGACCAATCATGCATAAAATACGGGATTCCCATATACCACCCCATCACTAACACCTTCCATTGGGGTGGAACATTTGTCACAATTGATGATAGCACTTTTTGGTAATTGTACTGATTTTTTTTTAACAGTAGTTACCTTTGTTAAAATTGATAAAATTATTAAAACAGTGCTATTAACTGTTGTCAATAGGGTATGTGTAGCAGTTTGGCATTGTTTATGAATTCCAAAAATAGATATTGGATTATGTTTGTAAACTGGTCTATACCTGGGTGTGATTAAATTATGATTAGGGCTTTGATTGGGCCATGTCAGTAGGACATTGAGTCCCCGCTCCCTTGGCAGAGAAGAAAGTTGGAGTTTTGAGCTGGAGCCCGGGAAGTAAGCACACAGGGCCAGAGCAGCTGAGCCTGGAGAGAATCGAGCCCTGGAGAGAGAGACGGCGCTGGTAGCCTGAGAGTCTACAGCTGGCCTTGTGGAGAGAGCAGGGCAGCTGAGCCCAGAGAGAAACAAGCTCTGGGAAGAGAGGAACCCAGGAAGCCTGAACTCTTGGCAGATGTTGGCAGCCATCTTGCTCCAACACGTGGCAACAGACTTTGGTGAGGGAAGTAACTTATGCTTTATGGCCTGGTAACTGTAAGCTTCTACCCCAAATAAATACCCTTTATAAAAGCCAACAGATTTCTGGGATTTTG
>JAQZBX010030328.1:0-26883 GCA_029593785.1 Cabassous unicinctus | reverse complement strand
TTTTTTGCCACGGAGCATCACATGGACTACTGTTCCAAGGACCATGCCAGGAACACTGTTGTGTTGTTTTGGTCACATAGAAAGCCACCACTATCAATGTCAGTAGAGGGAAAAATACCTTCATAAAGCACAAAAGTCACTGACACTCAATTTTAGAATGTATTTTAAACTTTCTGGGTAGTATATTTGGTTTTATGGTGAGATGACATCTGATAATCACACAAATTGCTGCTGGGGCCCTGGCATAGAGGGAATTCAAAATTTCCCACAGAAAACCCAACGCATGGATAATTAGGCACTGGCTGCACATTCGTTAGAGCCCTAAGATGAGAGGAGGAGGAGACCACTGAGTATAATCTCTCTTTCAAATGAGGAAGATGAAGCCAGAGAAGGGAAGGCTCACAGTGCGTTTAGAGGCTGAGCCAGGGCGAGAGCCCAGGACACCCAGCTCCTGGCCCAGGGTCTTTCCCTACTTCCCCACCTAAGTGGCAGCTTCTGGGAGTTTAGAACCACAAGACGACAGACACACAGAAAGCTCAAGCTGCAGAAGGAAGAGGGTAGGGTGAGTCATACTTGATCTCATCATGCCTACAGTGAGTCTTAACTACTAAGATCAGGAGTTAAGGACCCACTGGAGGCCTGGGTGCTTTTCCTTCTGCCAGCAGAGAGCCAGCATCACAGGGTGGAAGAGCACTGGGCTTGCAGGCAGGAGTCCTGGCTCCTTGTCCCGGCTCAAGTGCACCCTGTACACTCCCTGGAACCTTAGCTTCTTCAGGTGTGGTTTAAGGGAGTGAGACCAGATGGGGGCTAAAGTTTTCACCAGCTCCGACCCCAGCCATAACTGGGCTCAGTAAACATTGTAGTCTGGGTGTCTGTGATGACAACAATCCCAGGTTCCCACTTATCAAAGAGATCCTGCCCCAAGAAGAGGAGGGACAGGACAGAGTGACAGAGCACCCAGGCTGTTTTTCACAAAAGTTTCCACCCAGGACATATCTGTGAAATTTCTACTCATTCCATTCTCTAGCCATCTCCTGGACACTGACACCTCTATCTCCCTTCTTTTTCTGCCCACCATGACTTACTACCATTTCCACATCATTCTTCCTGGTCAAACAGTGCCAAAAGGGACAGATCTTTTTGATGTACCCAAATGTCATGCTATTCCACTGGAGAACAGTAGAGCTCCATTCCCTCCCTGACACCAATATCGTCTGCCTACTTTCCACTAAGCGCTGTGCTCAGTGCTGTGGGCATAATACTCATTTAGAACCAAGTAATTATGCTGCAGAGTGGAACATGCCATGACATGAGGGAATCCAGATGCTTGAGGGAACACAGAAGACGACCTCCACTGAGTCTTGGGGGAAAGGGAAGGCTTCCTGGAGGAGGTGATGGGTGATGTCTAACCTGAGAGTTACAGGTTGGCCAGAGGAGGCCTCCAGGGACAAAGGCCCCAGAAAAAGGAGCACAAGCATGACTTGCTCAGGAAATGCAGTCATGCAGAATGCAGGAGGTGAGTGGGGGGAGGGAGTTGAGCCAAAGAGGTGCCCGTCAGATCACAAGGGGCTGTGAAAAACTGGGGAAGGGCACTGGACTTTATCCCAAGAAGAAAAGGATGCCACTTAAGGATTGAGAAGGCGGTGGCCTGGTCCCTGTAGAGCTTCAGCACGTCTAGGCAGCGGGCTAGAGGCCATTTTTATAGCGTCAGGAGAGACAAGCAACTTGGTCTGGGCTGTAGCAGTGAGGACAGAGATACAGAGGTGCCTTGGAGGTTTCAGAGCTGGAATTGTGAGGACTTGGCGATTGGATGTGGGAGGTGAGACGGAATAAGAGTCGGGATGCCTGGGCACGGGGGCTGCCGTCCATGTCTACTGAGACAGGGAAGCCCGGGACGGGTATGGCCGTGCACACATTGTGTACCCACAGCACAATGAGGTCGAGAGGGCCAGTGAGCAGCCAGAATGCGTGTCTAGGGCTCAGGATAAAGGGCTGAGCTAGACACAGATCAGTACGTGGCTGAAGATGGAAGTTCTGAGAGACGGTGTGTGTATGGGATGGAGGGTGAAATCAGCCGAGAAGCGTGCACAGGGCGAGAGCAGCAGCAGGCCCAGGCGGAGGTGCTGCTAATCCTGCACTCCAGACTCCCCGGCCTGGGTCTGGGTATCTCTTTAGTCCCAGAATTCCAACTGGCTCAATTAGCACAGCACTGGGCTGGACAGCTGATGTACAGATATTTTATAATAAAAAAGATGATCACTGCAAAGCAGACCCTATTTCACATGGGAAGAGTGTTACTGGAGGTTGAACAACTGCAACTGAGGGATAAATTCTGTATATGATCAACAGTATTCCACACTTTCATTCTTTGTAGTATTTTAAAGCAGTAAAACTGATTCATGTTCCATGAAATAAGTTAGATTTGTGGAACCTGCTCCATCTCACAAGTCTAGCTGCAATAAACAGTAATCAATAGTTTATACTTTCTTAAAATTTGAATTATTTTAATGGAATAATTATAAATTGTCTAGGTCTTTAAAAAAAAAAAAAAAAAAAAAAAAAAAGCCTAGATTCATCACAGAATTATTTATAATGAGAACAAGTAAAACGTTTAGCAATTAGGAAAGGATTCATAAAATTGTTATAATTATGACAAAATATTAACCATCCAATAAAATCATATTTATAAAATAAAACTATGTATATAAATATGCATGTTTATATATTTATATATGTATAAAATGATCTCAGCTATATAAAAATATGCCTAGAAATATGTGTAGAAAAAGCTTTGGAAAGAAATATCCAAATAATATCAGGGCTGCCTCCAAGCGGTAGGAATAGTAGGAATATGGGTTTTGAAAAATTCTTTCAGTTTTCCTGTATTTTAAAAATTTTCTAAGAGGAACAGAATTTACTTTAATGGATTAACAAATAAAATGAAAAACTTGCCTATAAAAAAGGCATAGTAAGGAAAAAAATTTTAAAAATCCCCCAAAGACCTCAAATGGGCCTTTTCTGACTCATGCTCCCACCAGCCAGCATGTGGATGGTCAGTGAAGGTGAGCAGTCCTGAGAGCCGACGTGGGCTCCACTCCCGGGGCCCGGGAGTGCCAGGCTGGCAACGAGGGTGCCTGGTGGCCACTGAGACTGTCCCTCAGCTCATGCTGAGCTTCTCCCTCACCAGCCCCTGAGCGCTGCCCCGCCTCTTCCCATCACCACGACTGCTTCTCCCCTGTCTTCTTGCCACCGGCTGGCCCGGGTTTCTGGCCCCTCGAGGGAGTCACGTTTTCCTCCCCAGCCACGCTACTAGGCCTGCTACTAGGCCTCCTGGGACAATGCTCTGCGAGGCGTGGCTGGTCCCAGGACCCTCCCACCTGATTCACCCCCCAGGTGGCACACCTAAGCCTGTGTGCGGCACCCAAACAACCAGTCTCCTCCCCAGGGTTGGGGCTACTTTGTACATTCTAGAAGGATCAGCGGAAATTGCTAAACTTCTGGTTGGGGCAATCCAGAGTTTAAGCAAAAATCATTCATCAAGGGGTCAGCTCAGTGTAGCCTCATTGTACTGCCGGGTACAGCAGGTGTTTCAAATCCAATTTGGTAAGAAACAAGTTGGAAAAGACAGCTGAGTAGCAAGATGACTCATCATCTGTCTTATACAGCTATTTTTACCTGCTCAGGTGAGTCTACACTTTGAGGGCAGAGTACCCCTCCCATCTTTGTGTAGCCCTCACGGCATTCGGTTGGAACTGGGTGGGATGCAGCGTGGAATGGTTAGATCTGTGAGAGTTGTGGATGAGTATTTACTGAGCCTTCTCTATGCCCGGCCTCCTGCTAGGCAGTGAGAGGGGCCTGTGGGAGCCAAGAGGTGGGGACGTCTTCCTCCTGAGGGAGCTGAGTAGGAGGAGGAGAAGCTTCTGAGCTGACATGAAGACAGGAGCCCTGGAGGCAGTGCGTCCCAGTTGACAGAACACTGGTCCCCAGAACTGAAGGGGAAGAATCACCTGGAGGACTTGTTAAAACAGGTCGCTGGATTCAGTAGATCTGGGCTGGGGCCTGAGGATTTGCATTTCCAGTAAGTGCCCAGTGATGGGGATGCAGCTGGGCCTGGCTGGGCCCACTCTCGGAGAATCACTGGGTGGATCGTCTTATTAGCTGGGCTGGACTGAGGGCCAATAGTGCTAATTAGCTTCACAGGCTCCTTTTCTCCCCCTGGGCTGAGCCTCCCTCAGGCATGTATCACATGGAGAGACTCTTTCACTCTTTGGAGAGTTTTAAATCTTTTAAATATCACATAGGCAAAACAGATCAATTCAATAATTTAAGAAAGAAAACCCTATAAAGTACCCTGCTTCTTATACCATTTGCATGGCCCAAGTTATTTAAAAAGCCATGGGAATGGTTCTGGGCTGTTTTCCTGGGCAATGTAGCCATTAAGAGTTATTTGTGGTCCTGTATGTGGGGTCAGATTGGCTGACCCTGCGGATCAGATAAACTCCCACACTACCAAGTTTCTGGGAATGAGACCAGAGGGTGGGCTGCTTGGATGCCTCATTGTGTACACTCCTCCCTGCCTGCCCCTGGACCTGAGGCCGTCCCTCCTTCCTCTCCATCTCCCGCTGGGCCAGAGGTGGATGCACTGGGAGTTACCTCAGCCTTATGTCTGGCCATACAAGGACTGATTTTTTTTTTCAAAGTTATTTTATTCCACTGGCTACATTTTAACTAAAATTGTATTAGGTATCTAAGGCATACATTATCTTTCCTTAGAGTAAATATAAGTTTTCCTTCATTTCAAAGATGAGGAGACCACAGAATGGCTTATGGGTCTAGCTACTAGCAGACCAGAGCTTAGGACCAGCTTTCCTGAGCCCCATCTTCACCATTTGTCCCTCATAGGGTAAGAGTTCAAGGAGGCTTGTCCTCCAAGAGTCTTACCTTCAGACTGTTGTAGGCCAGATCTGCATCCTGGTCCAAATCCAGCTCATTCTTTGGTTGTTCCACCTGCACAGATAGAGAGATAAAAAGGTGAGCATTGCTACACAGCAGACGTCCCACAGAGGGGTTAAAACGTGCTCATTCCAGTCTTGGCACAAACGCCTCTGCATACTGTCCACATGCCCACTTCCTTCCCACCTTCCAAATGCACCTCAATACTTACGACCAGCCTGAGCTGTCCATAAAAAAACTTCCCCCCCTCCCCTTTTGTCCCATGATCCCCACAGGCATTCACAGGTTGAACACATATTATACTGTAAGAGTTCTTTACTAATGAAGTCCATGAGCTACTCTTAAGGCTTCTGGAGGCGTGTGTCTGTGTGTGTATTGTTTCCCCAGCAACACTCTAAGCATCTTGGTTGGGAAGCACCTGCTTCCTTCGTGTCATTCTACAAGTAGTACTATAGTTAACCTACAATGTAAATGCTGTCTGACGTCAGAACTCCAAAGCTAGTGAGTGCATGTGGATGGCGAGCGCAGCACCAGCTCATTAGACTTGGCTGAGTCAACAGTTCCTATAGTTCTTTGGCAGCTATCAAACTTGAATGGCCCAAGGAGAAGGGTAGAAACAGCTTAGTAAATGGTTAACTGCTTGGGATGATTTCGATAGAAGGTGATAATTCCTGAATAGGATGGGTGTTTTAGAGCTAAAAACTGAAAGTACTTAATTCGATTATCTACAGTGTCAGCAATGCTTAAGGCCAAGGTGAGGCCGCCACCAGCTGTGATTTTTCTGCTCCCCTGCTCCCACCTCTGCACACTGTCTCCTTTTGCAACACCTGTCTTCATTTCCAGGCAAATGTGATACAGAGTCTGCTCTGGATTCCTCTGGGGACCAAAGGCAGAACCAAGAATACAACCTCTGAGAGCTCAGTTTCAGGGTGCTGGGGAGGATTCCATACTCTCTCTCTCCACCTTGCCTTTCTTACTGAACTGTCAGAAACAAGGTCATTCTCCTAAAGAGAGAACCTCAGCACACATCACAGAGCTACTGTCCAAGCCCACTTTCCTAATTCTCCGTCAGTGATTACATTTTAAGGAATGAAATAACCTTTGTTAATTAGGATCGAGACAAACAGCCATCCTGAAGCCAAGTCCCCCAAACTGCTTGGAATGTCTGCTTTGGGAGACCTGGAGAATGACGCTTTAGGCTCAGCTGGGCACTGGCACTGCCTGTGCAGCTGCTCATGCATTTGATTTGCACTTGCCTGCCCTGGAGGCTTCTGTGCTAATGGAATGAGTCATTTATAAACCTAATCCTTTCACTGCATTCTGAATCTAATCCACCTGAGAGATTTAAATCTATCAGCAGGATTTACCTCCCCATTTGTGGATCAGAGGAAAACCCAAGAATTTACTAGCAATATAGATCAGAGTCAAATCATTTGATTGGAAAGATGGCAGGTGTTGCAAAAGGAGACCGTGTGTAGAGGTGGGAGCAGGGGTGGGGCTGAGATGCAGGGAGGGTGTCAAATCTCACACGCCTAAGAAAGGCCTCTGACAAACCCATGGGGTCAGTTACTGAGAGATCCTTGTCAGAGCTGGCCTAGTAACCCATTAAAGGCCAAGCCTTACGGAAATTGACTGCAGTGGATTGTAGGTCCATGTACCTCCAAAGAAGTAAAAAGTGTTTGCCTCCTGATACTGCTATATTCAATGGGCTCTCTATTCCTACACCACCAATCTGTTTGTACCTAACTTTGCATTTATTTAAGCACCACCGATGTTATTTTTTATTTATAACTGGTATTGTCTGGTCCTCTCAAACTAGATTATAAATTCCTTGATAGCTGGGGATTTCTCCTAAATTCTTATCTTCTCTCATTTGTAACAGTTTGAGTACTTCCTATGAGCCTGGCACTAGCACAATGCTGAGAGCACAGAGGTGACCAATAAGTCCTGCAGGTAGAGTGAGTAACTTCTGGGGACACTAAGCTTTCAACCAACATCCTTTCAAGACCCAAGATATTGGTAGTAAAGTGGATTGGATGAGGGTGGCATCATGGGGAGAAAGGGTGAGTGACTAGAAACCTGATCTGCTCTGACCTCACGAGGCTAAACTCAAGCCCTTGCCAGATTGCAGGTATGAAAAGGCCAAAGATTTTCTCTGCTCAAATTTGACTGGTGTCTGTATTTCTGCTGGAGTTGCATGCCCTGGTTCTCTTGGCACAAGCTCCTCTCTTTGCAGGCACCAGCTGTACAGGAAACTATATCCCCCACACCCCGATGATGGGGGATGATGCCACAGTCTCCAACTCCTCACCTGCCCCAGTGTAAATCCTTTGCCTAGGAGCACCTGGGACACTTACTCCTGTCCATTGGTGATGTGGGACACTTGCAAAGATGACCCTATAAGACTCCAACACAAGATGGAAGGGATTCTCTGAAACCCAACACCATCACCCCACATGGTCACACCCTGCCATGTGAGCCCTGGTGGGAGCGAGCTGGGTCCTTCTCTGATCCCGGCACCATAACAGGCTGCTCTGCAGGCTTGCACCCCTTCACGCACCTGGACCTTCTGGCTGTCCTGCTCTCTCTTCTCCAGCTGCACCTGCAGCTTCTTCCTTTCCTGCTCAAGCTCCCGCACTCTCTTTTGCAGCTTCAGGAAGACTGTCAAGTCCATGGCCGCCTTCTCCAGGCCGATTTCCTTCAAAGGGAGATGGAGAGCCGGGAAAAGGAGGGTTCACCAGTGCTGCCACCTCAGAGAACACACGGCACGCCTCACTGCCCACCTCTGCACCAGCCGTTTCCTCTCTCCTCCCAAACATCATCCATGCCTCAAATACAAAGCCGAGGCCAACCAGCTATCATTTCTCATATTAAAGTTGGCGCTCCAGGTTCATTTTCTGTCTAGATAACATCTGAATCTCAGCTACTTATTTCCTCCAGTGCAAACCATTTAAAATGACCCATCATATATTACAAGAACAAATGGGTAAAGACAGTCATTTTATTTGGAAGTTAAAAGAGCACACTTCTGGAGAATGGTGCCACACCAGAGAAATTGTAAAACTGAGGACATACATTTCTTGATGAAGAATCAGTGTGGTTACTAATCACTGTAAATGTGCATCTTTGGAACACAATCAACACTTGCCCTGCCACGGAGCTCATTTATTCAACAGATCTTGGAGCATCCATTTCCCAGATTTCACCCCTTCAGATTCATGCCTAGGTTTGCCCAACAGGGTGCTGTAATGTGTGGATAAATATGTACAGGCATGTATGTATCTGCCCATGAATGTATCCGTATGAGCATATCTACCTGGATTTTTTAAGGATGCATGTGTATGCGCATGGCAATACAATTTGCATCAACCAGCATTTAATGGGTGCTTTGTGTCTAGCCAGCAGTGTACTAGCTGCTCTGGCAGACCCAGTCTCAGCTTCCTTGAAGAACATAAATCCATGGAAGGAAGTGCTTATGTCCGCATGTGACCAGCCACATGCAGAGACATCTGGATGGTAAGGCTGAAGTTCAGGCTGACTGAGGCCTCCAGGGGCCTAAGCAGATGGCATAGCAAAGCCAAGGGCCCTAAGCCAGCATTTAGTATATGCTTATGAAGCGCACATGGCAAACGGCAAACCACCTAGAACTGCACGACAGACAAGAGACCTTTTATCCTGAGGGCTTCCTTTTCTATCCTTCCACCCTCAACTCCTTTCGCTGTCTCTTATTGTCCTTTATTATTATTATTTTTTTTATAGCACTTGGCAGTACCTGCAATGATAGTACAGATTTGTTTCCTTAATTATTTATTGCCTGACACCCCCTCAGACGAGCTCCGTGATGGCAGGGACCTTCTCTGGCTTGGTCCTTGCCACTCCTCAGTACCTATAGCAGCATATGACCCAAAGCATGTGCTCGAAACCTGCGTTTTTATGACTGTCTCTCCTTCACTTCTCCAAGTGCTTGTTGTATGTGCTTATGATTTTCTTCTCAAATGCCACAGGAAAAATCGCGTGGCTATTTGAATGAAGCAGCTATGTGCCTCTGACAAAACTACACACAGATGATAAAGTAATGGTGAATTATTTAGTGACTCTAAGGCGCTACTACTGACAGAGGTACAGCCACCCAGCACTTTCATTCCGACTATTTGTTGTTGTTCCCTGAATTTTATCCAGTTTCTAAGTAAGGGAAGAACATTTTCTTGCATATTTATTGTTATTACTATATGCACTGTGATATGAAATGGGGATGATAAATTCTATCTATTCGAATGACTTAGCTGTTCCTTCCCTCTGCATCAGTTTCTCTGATTGGCAAGAGGAATCGGGGATCTGCCGCCGCCTCTCCTTTCTGGATGTGGAGAAGGTGAACAATAATGTGTTGCTTTGCACAGTAAATGTTACTCCAGAATACTGTCTATAAACCCACTGCAGTCTGCATGATTCTGCCATTAAGAATTAGCCCTGGGTGGTCTGGTCACAGACAGAATATTAAGCCTCTACTGGGCAGCTGCACACAGGAAACACTCGCTCTGGAGCACAGTGGCAGAGGCGGCATTACTTACCTCCACCTGTTGGAGGGCATCCTCAGCGTCTCCAATCTCAGATGTGGAGACAGAAGGGTAATTGGAGTCAGATTCTAAGCTACTTTGGTTTGACGGGTTCCGCCTGTGGCCTGGGGTTTGCTATTCAAGGAGAAAAATGTGAAAACTCCTAAGAAACTAATGTCAATAACTATTCATTCCTCAAAACCAGCATTCCTTCTGCCTCGTCTGTCAACAAGCATAGGTATCATTTCTTGGAACAAGAGCTAAATAGTTATTCCCACAAAACATTTCAACTACAGTTTTTAGAGCCATCCATCCAGTTAACCAATAAATGACAATTAAAAGAGAACACAGCTCCATCTAAGGATCAAGTTCCTTTGTTTCTTCATGAAAGGAAAATTCAAAACACTTAGAAGGCCTAATGCTCTGTAAAGTCCTGGTGAAGTAACCCTGAATTCCTGATCTTCCTCTCCAAGCACCCAAAGGCAGCCTTGTCATTGGCCTACCTCTGGAAAAGATTGCTGTGCACCTGCCCCTAGGGACCTTCTCCCTTTAGCGTGCACACCACAAATTTTGTTTATTAGAATAGTACCGTACTAGAAATAGAGTTTACTATTTATACTGTTCATTTAAAAATACTTCAGTTTTGCGTCTGATTTGGCTTTGAGAGTAAAAACTGAGCAAGCAGGAACATTTTAAATTTCTATATATGTTCCTATTCAGCTTCTCTTCCTGGTTTCTATGTAATTAATGTATTAAATCCTGTTTGAAGGAATGCTTAGATGAGGTAAGAAAGAAAGACTGAAATTCTGGTCTGTCATGAAAACATTTCTACGTACACGGCATTTCATCAGAGATTAGGAGAAACGTTCAGAGCCCGTGGGCCCCTCTCTGCAGTACTCACTAATGAAGCCAAGACTACTATTTCGTACACCATTATTGTTTCAAAACAGGGATGTTCCCAGAATAGGAAACAAGAAAGATAAATACACTTGGGTGAGATTTTCCTTAAACACATAACTGAGACCTTTATAAGATCTCAAAGTCGAAAAAGGAGCTGTCCTTGGGAATGAATCACCCAGCCCAGCGACTTCCTTAAATATTACCTCTGCTGGAGAATGGCAAGAACAGAAGCTGGAAAGCACACTGTCCCCACATTTACTGAGCGCTGACATGTGTCAGAAAGCAGAGGCGCATGAGAACAGGGCTATAAAGCGGGGTGGGAGCCTGCTTGCCTTTATGATGGCCATCTCATCCCGAAGGTTGTCGTATCTCTGCTCCAACCGGGAATATTCTTTCACGAGGTTCTGGTACCGGGAACGCTCCTCCTCCAGGTCTTTCTTCATCAGCAGATTTTCCTTGACAGAGTTCTGGGCAAATTCATCTGGAAAGCAAGCATATTAAGCTGCAGTTTGGCTTTCTGAATGGATTCCCCTCACATGTATTGACTCATGCTGTCTGATTAATCTCTTGTTGAAAGGCTGCCCAAGACAAGCTCATAACACAGGCACTTGATGAATCTATTAACTCACTGCAGGGCGAAGGGGAAGCTCATTACCCTGGCTTAAGACTTCAGAGAGGGGGAGGAGGAGCAACCGTGCCCTTGGGGAAGTGGGGAGAGAGAAGCCCATAGCATCTCTGAGCGCTCCCTCGTTCAACGTGCCAACCTCTCTCTCTCCTGGCAACTGCCACAGCAACTGCTGGCAGCATCTGCGGAAGAACCAAAGTTTTGTTCTACAGTTTCTTCCCTCTACCTGATGTTTCAGGTTCTTGGAATGCAGAGAGATTAAAGGAGATTTAAGAGACGATAAAGCCAAATGTTTAAGTGGTGGAGGGAGGGAAGGCAAATAATAAGGGTGGGTTTTTCCTCTGCCCAAACTTATTATTCCTATTTACAGAAGGAACAGTTGTTTTTTAAAAAGGGAATGAAAAAGACATCGTGTCTTTTCTACAAGAATTTGTGCTGGAGGGGACTGTGAGGTCTAGCTCAGTTCTCTGTGACATGGAGGACCCTGAGGAAGAGAGATGGGGAGTGATTTGCTTCAGGCCACGCAGAGCTGGGATGAGAGCTGGCTCTGCATCTGGCGAGTGCCTGAGACACTCAGCTGGGATCTGCTTCCTGACCATCTCCTTCAGCAAAACCAACGGGCAGAGGACACCAGGACAGGCACTAGGAGTGCTCAAGACAAATCTAACAGCAAGAGCGACAGCTCCTGAGTGCTTACTATGTGTCAGGCAGAGACTAAGTGCTCCTTCACACGCGGCATCGCTCTCCCCCCACGGGAGCCCCGAGATCTGACCTGCATCTGTCCATCTGGCAGATGAAGGGCGAGGACTGCAGTCACTCAGTGACTTGCTCAAGGCCACACAGCAGCATGTGGGGGAGTCCTGCTTTGAGCCCAGGCCCCCCGACCCCAAACCTCATGAATTGTACTGTCCATTGGGTGTGCATCTCATCTCACCTCATTAAACTCTTGAAACAAAAGTTCATCAGCATCTTAACATCACGGTCTTATTTTTCATCTCTCTCCTATTAAAGCCCTTCCCCTGCTACAGCATTTTGCCTCTAACTGCATACTTGCTGGGAGTCTTTTGGGGACATTTGGGGGAAGACAGAGTGAAAAAGAGCATAAAACAGAACAAAAGCCCTTTGGTACATACCTTTAGACTGGCACAGGATTTGGTGGTTAAGCTGTTCTTTCTCATCTTTCAAGAGGGCATTTTCTTGCTCCAGGTCTGCAACTCGCTGAAAGGGAGAACAGGGGAAAATGTTCCCCCTTGTGATCATGGCCATAGGAAAGGCTCCTTTTGTGGGGTTTGAATTTCAACTGGTTCTGTTTAAATGCTCTTTATATTTCAGAAACTCAGCCAAAGCTTCTTTGATTTCGAAGAAAAATTGTATCCTAAAAAAAAATCCCATTAAAACAAGAGAGGCAAGCTCACCACTGCTTCTGGTCTTCCAATGTCCATTAAAACCTCAAGAGAAGTCTACACCAATCTCACATGCCTTGTTCAGAAACTTGCAAAGGTAACAGGCTTTTCTGCCCTTGAATCTGGCTGCCTGTCTTGGTAACCTTGAGCTCCCAAGTCTGAGTCCTCAGGAAGCCAGAAGCCAACACTGAGCACGTTAACGCTGGCCATCCTGCTTGCCCTTCCTCTGTCTTACTAGACAACAGCTCAGTCCAGATTCTGGCAAAAGGAAGGAAACTGGCTATCAACATTGAATTGCCCAGTCTAGCATTTAGCTTCTGATGATACCACCAAGGGAAACATGAGGTGAATATTTCTGAAAAGAAAATGGCAAAAGAGGAAAAAAGGAAAAAAAGAAAAAAAAAAAAAAAAAAAAAAAAAAAAAAAAAAAAAAAAAGAAAAAGGAGTGAATACTAATTAAAGAAAAATCCTGACCTGTTCAAAGAGGAAGAATTAGAACAGCATAAGATTTTTAAAAATGAAAATATTTTTGCTATTTACTATTAGAGCAAATATTTGTGTGGATTTTTAAAAATTTAACATTTCAGAGTCATATTCTAAGAGAATTAGAAATTATTAGTTGCTATAAAGAATGGGAAAGAGGTATGGGAAAGACCTAAATGTAAAAGCTAAAACTATAAAACAATGAAAACACAGTTCTGAGTCTTTAAAGACCTTGGTTTCTTAAATATAACATTAAAAGCAAAGCAACCAAAGAAAAAATAGGTAATTTGGACTTCACCTAAAATTAAACACTTTTGTGCTTCAAAGGACACCATCAAGAAAGTGAAAAGGCAACCCAAGGAATGGGAGAAAATATTTGCTAATCATATACCCGATAAGGGACTGGTATCCAGGCTATATAAAGAACACTTGCAACTCAACAATAAACCACAAATAACTCAATTTAAAAATAGGCAAAGGACTTGAATAGACATTTCTCCAAAGAAGATATACATAGCCAAGAGGCACATGAAAAGATGCCCATCATCATTAATTATTAGGGAAATGCAATTCAAAATCACAGTGAGGTACCACTTCACATCCGCTAGGATAGCTATAATAAAAAACCACAGACAAATGAGTGTTGGTAAGGATGGAACAATTGGAATGCTCATACACTGCTGGTGGGAATGTGAAATGCTGCAGCCACTTTGGAAAACAGTCTGGCATATCTTCAAAAGGTTAAACAGAGTTACCGTATGACTCAGCAGTTCAACTCCTAGAAACATATCCAGGAGACACGAAAGCCTATATCCACACAAAAACTTGTACATAGATGTTTATAGCAGCATTATTCATAAGAGCCAAAAAGTGGAAACAGTCCAAATGTCCATCAACTAATGAATGGATAAATAAAATATGGTCTATCTTGACAAATGAAATATCCAGCAATACAAAGGAATGAAGTACTGATCTATCCTACAACATGGATGCATCTTGAAAACATTATACTAAGAAACCACACACAGAAGACCACATATTATATGATTCCATTTATTTGAAATGTCCAGAACTGGAAAACCCATAGAAACAGCAAGTAGCTTAATGGCTGCCTAGGCTTCGGTGGGGTGGGGGGCTAGAAGAGGGACTTCTAATGGGTGATGAAAATATTCTGCAATTAGATTTGTTAATGGCTGCACAGCTCCGTGTAACAGGCTGATCTACTATGCACAGTGCAAAAGAGAGAGAGAGGCCCCCAGTTTTGGCCTGAGTGACGAGCTTTCAGCTTGGCGACTGTCCTGACACACGAACGGCCTCACTCTCTGGCTCAAGCCTTCAGGTTCTGACCATTGTTGGTAATTTTATGAACCACTCAGGGGAGGACTTTTCCCAACTTATGTAGGAGTCGTCTCAAAAATACCATCCTCAGAATAACAGCACATCTCACAACCATCACGTGCACAGCAGCAGCGAGGCGGCGGTGACCTACCGGGTGCTACCGAGGAGATGACAGCCTGGAATAGGGGAGGACGGATGACCACGCAGATCCTTAGGACCCACCTGCACGCCCATCAGAGAAAGGCCTTCCCAGCTGTGCTAGACCCCTCTGGCAGTGAAACTGAGAAAGGAGGCCCCGGGGATGCTGGCTGAAGGGCAGTGGCCTTGTGCGTGACCGCCAACTAGGCATGTTTCAGTGCTGCCTGCCTTCCTCCCAGCTTTAAAGCAAGCTCCAGGCATCAAGAGGTGAGCTAAGAGCAGAGCACCCCCACCCTCAGCAGCACACAGAAAGGGGCCAGAGGCAGCACCAGCCGGGCTGCGTGGAAGAGCACGGTCGCTGGCCCTCCCCCGCTCAGGGGCCCCAGTGCCTCTGGGGGAGCTACTGACAGGTCTGTAGGGGGCCTTACATTAGGCTGCTACTCTCAGGCACTGTAGACAGAAAAACAGACACAAACTTTTTTTTTTGAGGTACCAGGGCAGGGGATTGAACCCTGAACCTCGTGTGTGGGAAGCAGGTGCCCAACCACTTAAGTTACATCCGCTCCCCCAGACGTATTAAATCCTGTCATGGGGCTTGCACAAAGCTCCAGGCACTGTGCTAGCACTCTGTCAATGCCACCAAACTCACTGATTTTTCTTCAATTTCAAGATGCGGCTCAAAACGACCTTTCAGGAATTTTTCCTTTCTTGGCCCCAGGACACTGCTGCTCCTTTCCAGCCCCTCCATTAAGTCCGTTTTGTCATAAGTTTGCCTGGAATGTACTGCTGTGTGTTACACGAGTGAGGCCCACGAGTGTTTTCAAGAGCGTTCCAGGCAATTCTGACACGACTCTAGGTTAGGAGTCACTGGTCCTACGTCTATATTCAGCAGAACTTCCCCTCTGCACCCCAGGGACAGCACAAGCCCTTTCGAGGGCAGGGACTCGCTGGAAAGTCAGGAAGATACCAGATGAGATAAGGCTGGTCAGGAGAGAGGGGCATGGAGCTAATTAGACCAAACTGCTGTTCTTCAACTTACTGTCTGTTATAATGAACGCTACTGTTGCCTTGTGTCTACTTAGACTAAAAAGGAAACATGATTTGGTGATGAGGATAAAGTACAGAAGAGAAAGCAATGACAGAGGGAAGACCGTTCATCATCAGAGGCTCTGGCTCACCGAGCCCAGTGGGAGGACACAGGGCAAGGCTGCCATTCATCCAGCAGACATTTCCTGACATGCTGCTGGGTCAGGAGCTGGGGATGCAAAATGAATCCATTTGGTAGCTGCCCTCAGGGAGTGCAGGGCCTCGTAGAGGTGAGGGACAGGTGCATACACAGCAGTAAACCCCAAAGGGCCGCAGCCGAGCTCTCTGTGGAGCAGGGTTTCTCAAGCACACACACAAGCACTACTGGTGTGTAGCCAGATCAGCCTTTGCTGGGGGAGGGGACATCCTTTGTTGGGATGTTTAGCAGCATCTCTGGCCTCGACTCACTGGGATCCCAACAGTACCTCGCCTTTCCCCAGTTGTGACTGCCCAAACGCCTTCAGACACCGCCACGTGTCCCTGGTTGAGAGCTACTGTAACGTGGTTTTCAAGGAAAAGGAGCTCCCAAGGCAGAGCAGCACGGAGGAGGAGGGGCATCTGGACCAGACCCGGAAGCATTTCACAGCCAGCCCCAGGAGCAGTCATTTTTGGCAGAAATAACAGCTAGTGTAAAGGTACAGAAGAACAAGGGTACGGTGTGGGCAGGTGAAGACTTTCATGCCACTGGAATGTACGGTTCGGGCAGCGAGACCAAGACAAAGCTGGCTGGGTAGACGGCGTGAAATCAGACTGTGAATGGCTTCTCTGCTGCCGTCCTCCAAATAAAGTCTAAACTCCTTAACGCATTCCCAAACCCCACCAGAGGGGCCCAGCCTCCCTCCCCGGTCCCTTCTGGCCCCAACCCTTTCCCGTTCATTCTGAACTCTTGCTTCCCCACTCTTCACTGGTGAATTTCTTCTCACTTTTTAGTTCTTAACTGTCACTTTTACGGGAAGCCTTCCTACCCCCGCCAGCGTGGGCAGGGGATGTCCTCCGTGTTCTGCTCTTGTAATGCCCCGAGTATATTGAGAGAAACCCTGTCACTGTTCTCCCTCACCTGCCTGCCTCTGCCTGGACCAGGGGCTCTGGGGGGGGCAGGAACCAGAGTGTCAGGCTGAACTCAATGCTTGTTGAAGGGTCTTGCAGATCAAGTTGAGGAACCTGAACTCTCTTCAGTAGAAAATAAAAATTCCTTTAAGGTTTTTTTTCCCTTAAACAATGTGTATATTGCTGAGTAAAACATCTAGAATACTTGAATTTGTATTTTGGGAAGCATACTTATTTTTTTCAATACAGCATGGAGAATACTCTTCAATTGCATCTAATTTGCTATTAAATTGGAGGCAGTTCCCCACCCAATGATTTCAAGAGTACCTTTTAAAGCAGCCTGGTAAATAAGATGATCAAAATGGCATTCACTTTTTCTGGTGTACAAAGTAAAGTACAACTGAAAACCACCAAGGGAAGAGACCATGTGGTGCCCACCTCTTTGAAATGAAGCCGACAGCGGCATCACGAAGTCAGACCTTGTGCTGCCGCCAGGAGGGAGAGATCCAGCCCTGGCTCGGCCAGGAGCCGGGGATGTGGTGGGCACAAGTCCTGGGACGTCTGAATTAATTGATTATGGGAGCTTTTGCAGCAGGCTATGAAGTAACCAGACCCGTATCATGGAACCAGGACCATGCTTCCCCTTAACCACCCCCCAGAAGGGACATGCCACCTGCCAAGTACAGAGTACACTTCATGATCCTGGGCTGGATCTGAAATCTCCCTTCCCAAGCACACAGCCTAAGATCAGGGAACTTCTCTGCAACAACCTATTATCTAAACTCTGAACCAAGACCAGTTTTGGAGAGCCATGGTTAGCAGAGTATATGCCCCCAAAGGCTTCAATTGTTTTCTGAGCCTCATTTCTTCTCTCCTCCTTCCTCCAACACTTTGATTCATGACTTCAGGCCTCCAATGAACTCGGCTTTGTTATCCTAAGCCATACATACATCAAAGTGGCAGTAGGGAGATTTGTTTTTCCTCCTCACCTCAACAATTCTGGAAGTGGGCCCATGTTCCTGCTCTTTAGTGAACAGCAGGAAGGGACCAATTCCATACCCGGCTCCACAGGGAGGTCAGAAAAGGCTTCCCAAATGGCATTTCCCCAGGTACTGGTCACCTCCTAAGTCCTCCCAGCCAGCTAGTATGCGGAGAGCTTGCTGACAGGCACTGCAGGTGACAAACTTCTGCAGCCAAACAGCCTCCCTTCTGAAAGCTATCAGGGATGCAGGGTGCAGAGAGAGCTTTAGCAACACAGAACCAGGCAGGTATGGTGTGTTTCCCTGAGCTTGATAAACAACACCCTCCCTAGACTTCAGGACTCATTAAACACTGTTTAGCTTTTTTTTTTTTTTTTGTCTTTTAACTCTCGCTGGCAGGTAACATGACTTACGCGTGCTCTTTACTTGAAGAAAGAAGGCTGCCTGGGTCAGCTCATCAGAACCAACACTGGGGGCCATTCTTGCAACTACCAGGCTAATATAGTAATACGTCCCCTTTAAGTTAAATGAAACAGATCCCAGTTCTATGCTAAAGAACTCTTTCCAAGTTTATCTTTGGGAGTAAAAACGTAGGTTTCTTGTTTTGTCTTTACTTGTTCAAGTTGGATATTTGCATACTTCACTGTAAAAAGAGACAAGTGCAAGGTTTCTGGGAGAAAATCCTGGGGCAAAATGATTGGACAATGCCTATCAGGCAAGATTTATATTCCCTCTGGTTCTGGGTAAATAAGCATTAATACTCTACATAAATGGAAAGTTATTTAGCAAATGGAAAATGGGCCTGAGAGGAGGGAGGGGGGAAAAAAAAAAGGGTAGAAATTGCAGAGATGATTGTGCAGAAACAAAATCTGAACTGATCTGGGATACATGGCTGTATTCGGCACCTACAAATTAGAGAAATGAAACCAGGTGTGAGGAGCTCTCACTGACATGGGGAGGGAGGTGTCTATCCTCTCATTCAAGAATATCCTTCCCATCACTCAAAGCCAAGCCCTGGAGGAGGGGCACAGCAGATTCCAGACTGTGGCCCAGCATCATGGCCACTACATTTTTTATTCAGCATTCACTGTGTCAAATCAAGGGCCTAGGAACTAGGAAGGATTCAATAGTATAAATTACTATTCATGACCTCAAGGAAGTGACAGTCCAGTTGCACAAATAATAAGCCACATTGATTGAGCTTTTACTATGTCCCAGACACTGTTATAAATGTATTTAACACCCTTGAGGTAGGAACCATCGTTATTTGCTTTTAAGGAAACTAAGGCACAGAAAATTCGGGAACTTATGAAAGGTCATACAGCCAGGAAGGGGTAAAGCTGGGTGCTGCCCTGAGCAGTCTGGGTCCAGGCCCGTGCTCTGGACCCCTGTGCGTCCTACCTCCCGACAATCCAGAAGACAGACATGTCAAGAACAGCAATCCCAATGGCTCAGGTAGGCCTCAGGTGCCTGGCCCCAAGGCAAGAATTCAAGGCAGGAGGGAAGTGGCGTGTGCTGCAGGGACCAAGGAAGACTGGATGGACTAATAGGGACCTGAACTGAAGTTCAGGAGGAGGGGAGGAACTGAGGATGCTGAAGAGAGCAGAAGAAAGTCAAGGCTTAGAGGAGGACAGAATGAAGAAGCTGGAAGGAAAATCACATCAAGAGGAGACTGTCGGGAAAAGACTCCCTTTGGAGCCGAGGGTTTGTACAGAAACAGCACCAGCTAAAGGCAGGAGCTGCAGTGTCTTTGGAAGGTTAACTTGGTAAGAGCTGGTGAGATGGACCCAGCAAAGGGAATGCAGTCCCTCTGTTCTGCGTAGAGGGTGACATCCCATTTCCTGTCTTTCGAGGATGTGCATCCACCATTTAGTAGAAATTTACAAGCATGGCCCTTGGCAGGAACAATACTTCTAATTGTGCAAAATCCTGTGAAGACTTACTTGCCCATTCTCTGAAAGATTTTTCTTCCAAGCAAGCACATTATTATTTAACTAGGAGGTGAGATGTTAGAGCAGAAGTAAAAAACCAACACCTTCTAGATATTAAGGCAGCTTTGAAACAATGACTAAAACTCACATCCCTAATAGGACCCAGTAGGCATGTCTTCCTTTCATTTAAGCTCACAGGCCTAGTTGTTCATCTCTCTGGAGACGTCATGGGCTAATGCTTCCCGGAGGGCAGAAGGTCCTTCCTGATCTGACCGCACTGCCTCTCTGACTCCACCCTCCCTCGGTTTCCTTGCTCACTGCCTCCCCCTCCTGCCTCCCTGTCGGTCCCCAAATCCGCCCAGCCTCCTTCCACCTCAGGGCCTGTGCACCTGCCGTTACATTTGTTACTTGTTCCCTAGAAATCCTCATGGCTCCCCCGGCACCTCACTCACATGTCATAAATGAAACCCACACCTCCCTCCCCCCCCCCCCCAGGTCATGCTCTATCCCTTGACCCTGATTTTTCTTTATAGCACATGATGTATATAATATGTATTTGATTCCTGTCTGTACCCTTTTCCCTTGGCCCCCAAATTTAAGCTCCATAAGAATGAGATGAAGCTTTTGCCCCAGTGTGAAGAACAGTGCCTAATACACAACAGGCACTTAACATCCTGCTAAGTGAAGGACCGTGAACTTCTAGGATCTCTGCATTGAGAGAATGTCCTTCTGTGGATTTGGGCGGGGCTCTCCTTTCTTAAGAATCGTGGATCCTGGAGCCCGAGGGCACAACCCTGACTCTTAGCTGGCAAGAGAAATCCTTTGGGATTCTCAAAGGATTTCTTCGCTCAAAACATTTAACTGTGAGAGGTTCCTCATGGTCAGGTCACTCTACTTCTATCTGGAAATATCCCAAATCCAAAACGTTTTTATTGGAACTACCCAAGGCAGCCAGCTGGTGGCTAGTGGTGGTTCCATACCTGAAGACATGACAAGGCACAGCCCCCACTCCCACCCATCTGAATGCTCAGGGCCTGGGGACCTGCTATTTAACCCCTCAAGCACCCAGAGCCAGGCCCCTGGCTGTGGCTACTCCTCACCCACAGCTCGCCCCAAGCCAGTCCTCCCTTCTGATCCTACCAAGCAAACTCTCAGAGCAGATTTATGGATGGTGAGCTGTTACCTCTGGGCCAAGGAGCCACCTCTCTTCAGGGACACCAAACAGCACAGCCATACAAAAGCATGTAACTGCACAAAGCAGCCAGCACAGGGATCACTCATAACTTTAAACGAACAAAACATACACAAACGCAGTCTAAAATGGAAGGAAGTTAAAGGCCTAGGTGTGGATTACCCTGGGGAGAGGCCAAAACAATGGATATGGTTAGTAGAAAAGGCTGTCATCCGACTTACCTGGTGGGTGGGGGGTGGAGGGGTGGGGGGATGAGGGCAGGGGGAGGGGTGCTGCCCAGGGCTCTGTAGATGTGGAGGTGACCTTCTGTCCCCAGGGAAGCCTGGTCTTAACACAGGCTAAAGCAGAGTGGTCATGTGACCTGCCAATTAATATCGTCAGGGGTGCAGAAGCTCAAAGTTTTCCAAGGTTGCCAGTTCCAATACAACATTTGCTTCCTTTGCTGACAGAACTTAATCCACATTAATTAAACATCTGCCCACAGTCAGCTCCCACACTATACTTCCCTTGTATCAATCTCTCAATGCAAAAGCCCCTGGGCAAGCCCCAGAGGAGACCAACTGTCTGATTATTCAGCATTTATTAAGATTGGAAACAGTGCCTTTGATAAATAATAAACCTTGACCAGGCACAGAAGACAAAAGAACAAATTCCTCCCACCCCAATGAAAAGGTTTTTGAGCAGGAGCAGGAGGACGTTTTGCTTGTACTTTTTCTCTTCCTGGAAAGAGGTGGACATTCCATTTAGTCTACAGGCTACACTGACGCCCGTTTATTCTTAACTGTTACTGACTCGGAACTTGCTTATGTCTGGAGTCAGGGAAGGCGCTTTTTCTGCTCTGCCTGCATTTCTACTGTTTCCCTTCTTGAGTGTCCTTGATTTTTTTTCTCTTGCCAGTTCCAAGCTCTCCTTTTATTTAAGGCCCAGGCCAACACACTCCTAGGAAATAGCAACTCTTTTTTTTTAAGGGAGAGGGGGCGGGAATCTGCTTCTCTATTTCACTCTGTCCTGAAAGATTTTCATATTGTAAACTTCTATGATATTTTTAAAGTGCTTTCAGCCCCCAGGTCATAGCGTTTCTCGGGAAGCAGGGAAGGGCGGCTGGGGAGATGAGGAGTCAAGCACTCTCCGTGGGGGCAGAGACAGGAGACCCAGGCTGTGTGGCCATGCTGTGCTACCTGGCTTCCGAGATGTCTCATGTGGACAGGTAGCAACTTTTTCTTTTTTCACCTGTGTCACCAGTCTCAAAGTCTAAGAGCTTCCAGTTCTACCCTTGGCCTCTTCTTTCTGCCTTGGGATTCTGCCTCATTAGTTATTCACATAGAAGGGTTACCATCCATTTATCTGTCCATCTGTCTATCCATCAGCTCTCAAGAGTAAACAGACCACACAGGTGTGGAATACCGCATTTATAGGTTGCAGCTTGTAACTACCTTTGAACAGGAAGTAATGAAGTCAGTCTCAGGCAGGGTGGTGGGTAACCTGGCAGGGATATCTGGGCAGAGGGTCTTGTGGTGCTTCGAAACCACACACTCAGTGAGTGCTCCCTTTTATGCCAGGCTGCCTGCATGGGGAGTCCCATGTCTCACTTTCTTCTTCACATATTCCCACCTAGATTCCACCTCTGACTCTGGGAAATCCCTGAGAACATGGGTGAAAACATGGCTGAATGGTGATGAAATTCTGCCTAGGGCAGGAAAATGATGCATTCAAGCTGAACACGAGCTGGCCTTGTAGGCTGTTCATCTAAAATGGGAGCCTGTATGTTTCATAGCTGTTGGAGGGCTCAGGCCCAGAGAAGAAAATGGGATAGTGAAAAATAAAAGGACAGAGCAAGGCTGAGGTTCTTCTTTTTTCCCAGAAGTCATCCAATACAATCTTATGGAGTTGGCCAGCTGCAAATCTAGAAAGGGCCTTAGAGATGCACTAGACCAACCCCTTCCCCCAAGTGAAGGAATTAAGGCCAGTGAGGTACTTGGCATGCACTTGGTAGTGGTAGAGCAAGGATGGGGATCTGTATCCCAAGATTTAGTTCAGGGCCCTTTCAGTAGCAGGATTTAACCTGTCCCGATTTCTGTGCACTGAACATTATGAATATGGAGTCCCTCCCTCAGCTTCCCAACCCAATGGGACTCTCTAGTGACAGACAGGGACTAGAAAGAGGGCAGCATGCTATTTCCCTGCTGGGCTATTACTATAGAGATGGGGGAGGGAGCAGCCATGCCCTGAGTCCATGAAAGGCTCTCCAGTAGCACTAGGGGACTTTCCTGGTCTTTGCAACCTGATGTTAGAGATAGAGGGGGGGCAAATCCCAGGAAGTTCTTTTTTATGGGGTAGAGAGTAGGTGAGTCAGGCTGAAACTATCAATACTCAAACTTTAGGAAAATTCCCCAAAGTATAATGGTTTATTACTGATAGGGCTAGTCCAGATGTCTAGAGTTGCCCCGGATCCCTGCGGGCAATGACAAGAACAGCAGCCACCAATTCTAACGTCCCTCTTGCCACCAGAGTAACAAACAGGGATTCCAGTCATAGAGGAGCCTTGGGACTAATTCTAGACTGAATGGAAGATGCTCAAAGGCAGACATCCATAGTGTGTCCCTCTCAGGGAATGCCAGCTATCCAACTAATGGCAGAAACACAGCACTCATCAGAAGAATGGATGCATGCTTGCGTGGGTTCCCCCCAAAGCAGGGCCACATCCCTGTCTAAACCCAGAGGAATGGACAGCCTGTAGGCAGGAGGTCCAGTAGAGCCCACAGCAGTGTTAGAGCTTGAAGGAGGAAGAGCCTCACAGGGGTAACTCTGTTTGCAGCCCCCTGCCAAGCAGCCCCCCTCTGGCCTTGCACATACCTTTCTCAGTTCATCCTTCTCCCTGGTATGGGCGTCCTCCAGGACTTTGCGCTCCGAGTGGGCCCTCTGCAGCTCGGTCTGCAGGCTCTCAACCACTGCCTGCAGCCTCGGGCTAGCGTCCCCACCTTGGCTTTGCTGGTAGTGCGCCAGCTCCTTCCTCAGCTTCTCCACCTCCACGGTGTGCATGGAGGTGATCGCGGACAACTGCTCTGACACTGTCTTGAGCTCTTTATTCTGTGGAGAGCATCAGCAAACAGGCAGAGGGGAGAAAGGGGCAGAGAGAGAGGTTATTTAGCCAGGAAAAGGCATGAAGGTGGCATTTGAAAAAAAAAAAAAAAGAAAAAGAAAGGAGCTACCAAGGTGGAATTAAATCCCACAATCATTACATGCTTGAGCGCTTTCCTGGCATCTCCCTAACAAACACTATTGTGAACCTAGCAAGAACACAGGAAAACAAAATACGCCAATACTGATGTTACTAAAATAGTCCAAGGAGCATTTATGAGCAGATGCAGAGCTGGAAGCTGACAGCAGTTGGGGCTGGACAGCTCTCACAGTTTCTAGTTGGGAACGACAGCTTCCTGGGCCCGCTGCCTTTGCTTTCAGGTTCCCCTGCTCTTTTGCAGTGAGCCTTCCTACCCAAGGACTGGCTGGCACACACAGCTGCAACCTAATCGCTAGTTCTGAGACAAAGGACCCCTTCAGCATCCCCTCTGCCGAGGAGGCCCTCCACGGGGCTTAGGGATCACTCTCACCACCTGTCAGCAGTGGCTTTCCCTGCAAGACTCTGACTCCAGAAACCAATGCTCTGACAAGAGGCGTCCATTCCATGCCCCACAGGCTGGCTACCCAATCACATTCGCACTCAACCAGATGTAGGTTGTGAAGCACTCACCCACATGGAGCCAGGTAAGGAGGGGGACTGGGAAGTGGACCATAGGATAAGAGTCCTGCGTGAAATGCTAGGAACCTAGAGCCAGTGCCAAGCACTAAACTGTAAATTAGGGGCAGAAATTAGCACCACAGAAATTGAGAGAATATCAGCTAAAAGTGGTCAGTAGGGAAATAATGGAGAGGAAAAAGTAGGGTTCTTCAAATACGCAAGCAACAGTCATTGATTATTCTTCATTGCTAATTTCTGCAGGGGCTCTAAGTAGAACAAGCTATTGGCTAAAATACCATCATACTGGGGTGTCAAGAATCAATCATTAATTCGCATCAAAAATTAAACTTCCTGTTTTTTGTGAGCCTACAACTGTTCTAACAAAAAAAAATAACTGATAATGAAATGAAACTTCATGGAAAGGAGGGGAAGCAAAAGAAAATTTGCTGGATGTAAGACACTGCCTTGCACACCATGGGGCCTCCAGGCTGTGATCACATGTCAGGGTACAAAGTACACCCCTGCCCTGACACGGAAGACAGAGACTCCCCCTCACACCATGGAGATGTCCATTACAATTTCCTATGCCATAGGTCTGCCTATGAGCCTTGCTCTAATCACAAATAAGAAATCCAACTATACAGCACCTGTTTAAAAAACCCAATACCTGTCTGGACCACCCACTCTGGTCTGGCTCTCCACTGCAGGCTGAAGACTGTCTGTACCAGGGGAAGGGGGGGTTCAGAGAGGGAATGCGCGCTGGAGCAGCCACCAGCCGCCCCCTGACCTCATCTCTGCTGTGGGCTGGAAGTGGGGTTCAGCCCAGCCATGTCCTACAGTTGGCATAGCCTGGGTCAGCTCATCAGGAGAGTGGGGAAAGGCCTGGACTGAGGGGGCTCTAGGTCAGGCTGCTGTGGGGAATGGGGAGAGCTACAAAATAAGGGGTTGCATAGCCATCTCCTTCTACCCTGAAAGGTCCTCAAGGAGAACTCTCCTCTGCTGACAGGCAGCTGATGGCGTCCACCTCTGGACACACCCTGATGTAAAGTACAATTTGTTGGGGGGGGGGGGTTAAGCTGGGGGTTGAGAGTGTTCAAATCCCGGGTCTCTCCCTGATCAAGTTATGCAATCTCCATGTACCCCAGTTTCCTCATGTGTAAATGGGGATGAGTAACTCCTCCCTCACAGGGTTATCAGGATGCAGGGAGTATGCGCTCAGCCGGGTGACTGGCACACAGTAGGTGCTCAAGAAACGTAGCTAACTTCATTGTTCAGAGTCCTTTAAGGAGTCCCTTGGAGAGGTGCTCTGGACTCTCTACTGGCTGCCTGTGGTTTGGGTGGGAAGTTTCCAACAGCAGAGGATGGGCAGCTCCATATCTCAACAGCACTGGCATCCAAAAATAATCACTGGGAACTCACTGACCCAGGACTTTTCATTTTCTGGCTGTACTTCCAGGATGTCAGAAAGGAAGGCCCCAAGGAATGGCTCAGCAGTCTCCAGCCCCAACCTCATGCCTGGAGGTGTCCATGGCCAGACCCTAGGGACCCTCCCTGTGCTGCCAGGCTAAGCCCCCAGAGCTGCCTTAGACAGCATCACCTGGAGACAGGCCAACCCTGTCCTGGCACCAGGGGGCCAACCCACCATGGGTGGAGAGGGCTGGGGCTTTCTAGAGGCTTCTGTCCTCTTGGGCTCCTCAGAGTTCTGAGAGGATGCTCACTCTGCTCCAGGCCCAGCCGACTACAGATAGGAACAAGTCTATCTTCAACGGGCTGCCAGAAGCCTGTCTGGGAAGATAAGCCTCAGACTCTCTGCTACTTGTTACTTTCTCAAAAGCTCATTTTTTCCCCTCAAAGGTTTGGTTCGTCAAGATATTTTTTATGCATGAAATGTCACCCCTGCCTGAAAGATATGGCATCCACTTCTTCCACTCGGCGATTCCAGGGCCTCAGCTGGCCTCGACAGCACCTTTGTGTAATGCAGGAAAAGGAACCACCTCTGGGGAGATGAACTCCAGAGTTGCCCTTCTGGGTGGACAAAGCCCCAGGGGTGCATAGCTTGGAGCAGACAGCGCCCCTTCCTCAGGTAGCACTGCGCCTCCGGGGCAGGTGGGCAGAGCATGGCTGGATTTCAGACCCCTTGCCCCTGCAGCCAGGTGCCCTTGTGCAGAAAGCAACCTACACAGGCCTAGAGCTGTTCCCAGTCTACAGGCTACAGACCCTGGAGGCAAGGAGGGGCCAGCAAACCCCTGCAAGACCGCCTGTACAGTGAACAACCCCCCCCCCCATGTATTGGGGGCTTGCTACAGGCCAGGCGCTGTGCTCCACGTGCCACATACGTTAACTCATCCTACTCTCTGAAAAATCCTCTGGGATGGATGGTTCAAATGCCCATTCCACAGGGGAGCAAATGGAGGCACAGAAAGGCCATCAAGCTGAGACTTGCAACAGGTTACTTTCCAAAAGTATATGATGTTCTTGTGAACCAAAAAATATAAACTAACATATTTACTGAGTGCCT